>JAUNZF010000003.1:1882500-1885000 GCA_030762955.1 Entelexis paramagnoliae
CTTACTAAGCCTATGGTGGAGCCAAGCTGGCAGCGATTCACTACGTTGAGCCCACTGGACGTATGTCGCCGCCCAATGGCTGGATCCAAGCTGCAAGCGATTCACCAGGCTATTGAGCTACCCTACGCTTATTAAGCCCATAGTTGGGACAAGCTGGCAGCGATTCACCTAGGCTAGCCACTGGACGTATGTCGCGCCCCCATAGCTGGAGCCAAGCTGTCTCATGGAGCTGGCAGCGATTCACCAGCCATTCAGCTCACTACGCTTATTAAGCCATAGTTGGGACAAGCTGGCACGATTCACTGCGTGAATGCACTAGACGTATATCGTCTCAGACGCTGAGAGCAGCACTGCGTTAGGGCGGTTACTAAGGACGTCGCAGAAATGGCGAATCCTGAAACTGGCAAAATGCGCGATTTCGACGGCCAGCTGTGCGCGCTGTGTCGCACCCACGGGGGTCTAATTTAGCGAATGCAATGTCGACGCTTCGAACTTCCCCAAATTATTTTTACAGTGCCTTTCCATTCCTACACGCTTCGCTAGAACCCGCCAAAGTTCGCCATTTTCGCTCCACAAGGTACCCCCTTGGTATCCCGGCTCGGGCCCAAATGGCTGCCAAATTGGGTGCAGCTGTATCCCAAATAGGCTGCTGACTAAGCATTAAACGCCGATGTTTAGCCGTGCAGGCTCGTGCGCGCGAAACTGACGAAGCCGTTGACGTGAATCTCACTTCAATATTCTCTATATAGCATAAAACCAACGTGTTCCAAAAATTGGGCCTCTACGGTTCGTAGTTCTGAAATGCAGAATTTTCACTCTCGAGCCTGTGCATACTAAATAGGTAACACAGGACAAATTCGTGAGACGCGGAAGAAAACCAAAGAAAGAAAGATATGGCTTTTTATAGCAATGCTACGCACCTAATTAAGAGATACAACAGTTAATTTGGCATCCAGGAGCACGGCGTGATAAAGTTTAGGCCGTGAAGGTGCGTTGCTGGCGAAATTGCCCAAATAGGTAACCTTCGATGGGGCACTTCAAATGAACTTGCAACCAGCAGTCTGCAACGTGCACTTCAAACTTGCACCGACGACTTGCAACTTGCAACTTGCACCTTGCAACTTGCACCTTGCTCATAGGACTGTATCATGCCGCTGTCACCTATGCACCGTCACTTAGCGATCTAAAGGGCTAGGGCGGATAAAAAAATACACACACGGAAAACGAAAGCCCGCCGAAGCTCCCAACCGAGTCCCCCTTCTACGCACGCCCAAACCCACGTCGCCGTCCGACCTTTATAACTGAAACCTTTCGGTGGAAGTTGATAGAGCCTTTTACCCTTGTTAGGGGGATTTGGTGGAGTGAGTGGACGACTTGCCGATGGCTAGTGCGTTTTCACTGATGGGGGCGGACCGTGGCAGGTAGCCGTTTCGACGTGACCTGTGGCGGGGGCCCCCGATCCGGGGGATGCTTTTGCGGACCCCGTAGGATACCAAGAGGCAAGAGGAGACAATTAGTAGAGACCTGGCTTCGGCCTTTGTGGTGTGTGGTGCTCGCTGCGCTCGCACCACGTGGTAGCTATCTGGTTGATCCTGCCAGTAATATATGCTTGCATCAAAGATTAAGCCATGCATGTCTAAGTATAGCAACTATACAGTGAAACTGCGAATGGCTCATTAAATCAGTTATCGTTTATTTGATAGTACAGCTACATGGATACCCGTGGTAATTCTAGAGCTAATACATGCACAAGTCCCTCGGGACGTATTTATTAGATACAAACCAACCTCGCCTTGGTGATTCATGATAACTTGTCGGAGCCTTTTTGGCCGGTTCATTCAAATTTCTGCCCTATCAACTGTCGATGGTAGGATAGAGGCCTACCATGGTAGCAACGGGTAACGGGGAATTAGGGTTCGATTCCGGAGAGGGAGCCTGAGAAACGGCTACCACATCCAAGGAAGGCAGCAGGCGCGCAAATTACCCAATCCTGACACAGGGAGGTAGTGACAATAAATAACGATACAGGGCCTCTGGTCTTGTAATCGGAATGAGAACAATTTAAACCACTTATCGAGGAACAATTGGAGGGCAAGTCTGGTGCCAGCAGCCGCGGTAATTCCAGCTCCAATAGCGTATGTTAAAGTTGTTGCAGTTAAAAAGCTCGTAGTTGAACCTCGTGCAGCGGGCGGGTCCACCGACAGGTGGCACTCGGCTGCTGCACTTGCCCGCACCCCTTCGGGCGGTGGGGCCTTTACTGTGAGAAAATTAGAGTGTTCAAAGCAGGCTTGTGCCGGAATACGTTAGCATGGAATAATAGAATAGGACGAAGGTTCTATTTTGTTGGTTCTAGGACCGTCGTAATGATTAATAGGGATGGTCGGGGGCATCAGTACTCCGTAGTCAGAGGTGAAATTCTTGGATTTACGGAAGACTAACTGCTGCGAAAGCGTTTGCCAAGGACATCTTCACTAATCAAGAACGAAAGTTAGGGGATCGA
>JAUNZF010000003.1:1900000-1902500 GCA_030762955.1 Entelexis paramagnoliae
CCACTGGACGTATGTCGCGCCCCCATAGCTGGAGCCAAGCTGTCTCATGGAGCTGGCAGCGATTCACCAGCCATTCAGCTCACTACGCTTATTAAGCCATAGTTGGGACAAGCTGGCACGATTCACTGCGTGAATGCACTAGACGTATATCGTCTCAGACGCTGAGAGCAGCACTGCGTTAGGGCGGTTACTAAGGACGTCGCAGAAATGGCGAATCCTGAAACTGGCAAAATGCGCGATTTCGACGGCCAGCTGTGCGCGCTGTGTCGCACCCACGGGGGTCTAATTTAGCGAATGCAATGTCGACGCTTCGAACTTCCCCAAATTATTTTTACAGTGCCTTTCCATTCCTACACGCTTCGCTAGAACCCGCCAAAGTTCGCCATTTTCGCTCCACAAGGTACCCCCTTGGTATCCCGGCTCGGGCCCAAATGGCTGCCAAATTGGGTGCAGCTGTATCCCAAATAGGCTGCTGACTAAGCATTAAACGCCGATGTTTAGCCGTGCAGGCTCGTGCGCGCGAAACTGACGAAGCCGTTGACGTGAATCTCACTTCAATATTCTCTATATAGCATAAAACCAACGTGTTCCAAAAATTGGGCCTCTACGGTTCGTAGTTCTGAAATGCAGAATTTTCACTCTCGAGCCTGTGCATACTAAATAGGTAACACAGGACAAATTCGTGAGACGCGGAAGAAAACCAAAGAAAGAAAGATATGGCTTTTTATAGCAATGCTACGCACCTAATTAAGAGATACAACAGTTAATTTGGCATCCAGGAGCACGGCGTGATAAAGTTTAGGCCGTGAAGGTGCGTTGCTGGCGAAATTGCCCAAATAGGTAACCTTCGATGGGGCACTTCAAATGAACTTGCAACCAGCAGTCTGCAACGTGCACTTCAAACTTGCACCGACGACTTGCAACTTGCAACTTGCACCTTGCAACTTGCACCTTGCTCATAGGACTGTATCATGCCGCTGTCACCTATGCACCGTCACTTAGCGATCTAAAGGGCTAGGGCGGATAAAAAAATACACACACGGAAAACGAAAGCCCGCCGAAGCTCCCAACCGAGTCCCCCTTCTACGCACGCCCAAACCCACGTCGCCGTCCGACCTTTATAACTGAAACCTTTCGGTGGAAGTTGATAGAGCCTTTTACCCTTGTTAGGGGGATTTGGTGGAGTGAGTGGACGACTTGCCGATGGCTAGTGCGTTTTCACTGATGGGGGCGGACCGTGGCAGGTAGCCGTTTCGACGTGACCTGTGGCGGGGGCCCCCGATCCGGGGGGATGCTTTTGCGGACCCCGTAGGATACCAAGAGGCAAGAGGAGACAATTAGTAGAGACCTGGCTTCGGCCTTTGTGGTGTGTGGTGCTCGCTGCGCTCGCACCACGTGGTAGCTATCTGGTTGATCCTGCCAGTAATATATGCTTGCATCAAAGATTAAGCCATGCATGTCTAAGTATAGCAACTATACAGTGAAACTGCGAATGGCTCATTAAATCAGTTATCGTTTATTTGATAGTACAGCTACATGGATACCCGTGGTAATTCTAGAGCTAATACATGCACAAGTCCCTCGGGACGTATTTATTAGATACAAACCAACCTCGCCTTGGTGATTCATGATAACTTGTCGGAGCCTTTTTGGCCGGTTCATTCAAATTTCTGCCCTATCAACTGTCGATGGTAGGATAGAGGCCTACCATGGTAGCAACGGGTAACGGGGAATTAGGGTTCGATTCCGGAGAGGGAGCCTGAGAAACGGCTACCACATCCAAGGAAGGCAGCAGGCGCGCAAATTACCCAATCCTGACACAGGGAGGTAGTGACAATAAATAACGATACAGGGCCTCTGGTCTTGTAATCGGAATGAGAACAATTTAAACCACTTATCGAGGAACAATTGGAGGGCAAGTCTGGTGCCAGCAGCCGCGGTAATTCCAGCTCCAATAGCGTATGTTAAAGTTGTTGCAGTTAAAAAGCTCGTAGTTGAACCTCGTGCAGCGGGCGGGTCCACCGACAGGTGGCACTCGGCTGCTGCACTTGCCCGCACCCCTTCGGGCGGTGGGGCCTTTACTGTGAGAAAATTAGAGTGTTCAAAGCAGGCTTGTGCCGGAATACGTTAGCATGGAATAATAGAATAGGACGAAGGTTCTATTTTGTTGGTTCTAGGACCGTCGTAATGATTAATAGGGATGGTCGGGGGCATCAGTACTCCGTAGTCAGAGGTGAAATTCTTGGATTTACGGAAGACTAACTGCTGCGAAAGCGTTTGCCAAGGACATCTTCACTAATCAAGAACGAAAGTTAGGGGATCGAAGACGCTTAGATACCGTCGTAGTCTTAACCGTAAACTATGCCGACTCAGAATCCCGCCGCCGAATTGTAGCGGCGGGGCGCTGTGTGAGAAATCAAAGTTTTTAGGTTCTGGGGGGAGTATGGTCGCAAGGCTGAAACTTAAAGGAATTGACGGAAGGGCACCACCAGGAGTGGAG
>JAUNZF010000003.1:1910000-1912500 GCA_030762955.1 Entelexis paramagnoliae
AATTAGTAGAGACCTGGCTTCGGCCTTTGTGGTGTGTGGTGCTCGCTGCGCTCGCACCACGTGGTAGCTATCTGGTTGATCCTGCCAGTAATATATGCTTGCATCAAAGATTAAGCCATGCATGTCTAAGTATAGCAACTATACAGTGAAACTGCGAATGGCTCATTAAATCAGTTATCGTTTATTTGATAGTACAGCTACATGGATACCCGTGGTAATTCTAGAGCTAATACATGCACAAGTCCCTCGGGACGTATTTATTAGATACAAACCAACCTCGCCTTGGTGATTCATGATAACTTGTCGGAGCCTTTTTGGCCGGTTCATTCAAATTTCTGCCCTATCAACTGTCGATGGTAGGATAGAGGCCTACCATGGTAGCAACGGGTAACGGGGAATTAGGGTTCGATTCCGGAGAGGGAGCCTGAGAAACGGCTACCACATCCAAGGAAGGCAGCAGGCGCGCAAATTACCCAATCCTGACACAGGGAGGTAGTGACAATAAATAACGATACAGGGCCTCTGGTCTTGTAATCGGAATGAGAACAATTTAAACCACTTATCGAGGAACAATTGGAGGGCAAGTCTGGTGCCAGCAGCCGCGGTAATTCCAGCTCCAATAGCGTATGTTAAAGTTGTTGCAGTTAAAAAGCTCGTAGTTGAACCTCGTGCAGCGGGCGGGTCCACCGACAGGTGGCACTCGGCTGCTGCACTTGCCCGCACCCCTTCGGGCGGTGGGGCCTTTACTGTGAGAAAATTAGAGTGTTCAAAGCAGGCTTGTGCCGGAATACGTTAGCATGGAATAATAGAATAGGACGAAGGTTCTATTTTGTTGGTTCTAGGACCGTCGTAATGATTAATAGGGATGGTCGGGGGCATCAGTACTCCGTAGTCAGAGGTGAAATTCTTGGATTTACGGAAGACTAACTGCTGCGAAAGCGTTTGCCAAGGACATCTTCACTAATCAAGAACGAAAGTTAGGGGATCGAAGACGCTTAGATACCGTCGTAGTCTTAACCGTAAACTATGCCGACTCAGAATCCCGCCGCCGAATTGTAGCGGCGGGGCGCTGTGTGAGAAATCAAAGTTTTTAGGTTCTGGGGGAGTATGGTCGCAAGGCTGAAACTTAAAGGAATTGACGGAAGGGCACCACCAGGAGTGGAGCCTGCGGCTTAATTTGACTCAACACGGGGAAACTCACCAGGTCCAGACGGATATAGGATTGACACACTAAAGATGTTTCATGATCATTCGGGTGGTGGTGCATGGCCGCTTTTAGTTCGTGATGTGAGTTGTCTACTTTATTGTGATAACGAGCGAGACCTCGGCCACTAGTTGCGGGCGTCCACGTTTGGTGGGCGCACGCTCTTAGTGGGACTACCTGAGCAATCGGGGGAAGTGAGGCAACAGCAGGTCTGTGATGCCCTTAGACGTTCTGGGCCGCACGCGCGCTACACTGACGCAGCCAGCGAGCGCCTGCCTTGAAAGGGGTGGGTAATCTTCAAACTGCGTCGTGCTGGGGATAGAGCTTTGCAATTATTGCTCTTGAACGAGGAATTCCTAGTAAGCGCGAGTCATCAACTTGCGTTGATTACGTCCCTGCCCTTTGTACACACCGCCCGTCGTTACTACCGATTGAATGGCTTAGTGAGGTCTTGGGAGCGTTGGCTTGGTGGGCGACCGCCGCGCTGATGCAAACTTGATCAAACTTGGTCATTTAGAGGAAGTACAAGTCGTAACAAGGTTTCCGTAGGTGAACCTGCGGAAGGATCATTTTTGAACCAAATATAACACTGTGACGAGCCCTTGCGTAGCGAGGGCGACTGCTTCCGGTTCGCCGGACTTTACTTTTAACCAAATCTGATTTATGAAAGAAAAACTTTCAACAACGGATCTCTTGGTTCTCGCATCGATGAAGAACGCAGCAAAGCGCGATAGGTAATGCGAATTGCAGACGTGAGTCATTGAATCTTTGAACGCACATTGCGCCAGTTTACTGGCATACTGCGTTGAGCGTCGGCCTTCCTCCACAGGTGCTGCTGCTTCTAGCAGTGAAAGGCATGGAAACGCACCCGTTAGCAAACCGGTGCTGACCTACAAATTCGACCTCAGCGTAGTAAGATTACCCGCTGAACTTAAGCATATCAATAAGCGGAGGAAAAGAAACCAACAGGGATTGCCCTAGTAATGGCGAATGAACAGGCAAAAGCTCAGATTTGAAACCCTCGGGATTGTAATCTGGAGACCTGGATTTGGCACGCTGACCAAGTCTTCTGGAACGGAGCGCCATGGAGGGTGACAGCCCCGTAGCAGCAGCCGCAGTAAATCCGGGTCGACGAGTCGAGTTGTTTGGGAATGCAGCTCTAAGTGGGTGGTATGCTCCATCTAAAGCTAAATATTGGCGAGAGACCGATAGCGAACAAGTACTGTGAAGGAAAGATGAAAAGAACTTTGAAAAGAGAGTGAAAAAGTACGTGAAATTGTTGAAATGGAAGGCAAT
>JAUNZF010000003.1:1917500-1920000 GCA_030762955.1 Entelexis paramagnoliae
ACTGCGTTAGGGCGGTTACTAAGGACGTCGCAGAAATGGCGAATCCTGAAACTGGCAAAATGCGCGATTTCGACGGCCAGCTGTGCGCGCTGTGTCGCACCCACGGGGGTCTAATTTAGCGAATGCAATGTCGACGCTTCGAACTTCCCCAAATTATTTTTACAGTGCCTTTCCATTCCTACACGCTTCGCTAGAACCCGCCAAAGTTCGCCATTTTCGCTCCACAAGGTACCCCCCTTGGTATCCCGGCTCGGGCCCAAATGGCTGCCAAATTGGGTGCAGCTGTATCCCAAATAGGCTGCTGACTAAGCATTAAACGCCGATGTTTAGCCGTGCAGGCTCGTGCGCGCGAAACTGACGAAGCCGTTGACGTGAATCTCACTTCAATATTCTCTATATAGCATAAAACCAACGTGTTCCAAAAATTGGGCCTCTACGGTTCGTAGTTCTGAAATGCAGAATTTTCACTCTCGAGCCTGTGCATACTAAATAGGTAACACAGGACAAATTCGTGAGACGCGGAAGAAAACCAAAGAAAGAAAGATATGGCTTTTTATAGCAATGCTACGCACCTAATTAAGAGATACAACAGTTAATTTGGCATCCAGGAGCACGGCGTGATAAAGTTTAGGCCGTGAAGGTGCGTTGCTGGCGAAATTGCCCAAATAGGTAACCTTCGATGGGGCACTTCAAATGAACTTGCAACCAGCAGTCTGCAACGTGCACTTCAAACTTGCACCGACGACTTGCAACTTGCAACTTGCACCTTGCAACTTGCACCTTGCTCATAGGACTGTATCA
Organism: Entelexis paramagnoliae; assembly: GCA_030762955.1. Taxonomy (NCBI): domain Eukaryota; kingdom Fungi; phylum Ascomycota; class Dipodascomycetes; order Dipodascales; family Trichomonascaceae; genus Entelexis; species Entelexis paramagnoliae. Next base: position 1,918,302 of record JAUNZF010000003.1, read on the forward strand.
TGCCGCTGTCACCTATGCACCGTCACTTAGCGATCTAAAGGGCTAGGGCGGATAAAAAAATACACACACGGAAAACGAAAGCCCGCCGAAGCTCCCAACCGAGTCCCCCTTCTACGCACGCCCAAACCCACGTCGCCGTCCGACCTTTATAACTGAAACCTTTCGGTGGAAGTTGATAGAGCCTTTTACCCTTGTTAGGGGGATTTGGTGGAGTGAGTGGACGACTTGCCGATGGCTAGTGCGTTTTCACTGATGGGGGCGGACCGTGGCAGGTAGCCGTTTCGACGTGACCTGTGGCGGGGGCCCCCGATCCGGGGGGATGCTTTTGCGGACCCCGTAGGATACCAAGAGGCAAGAGGAGACAATTAGTAGAGACCTGGCTTCGGCCTTTGTGGTGTGTGGTGCTCGCTGCGCTCGCACCACGTGGTAGCTATCTGGTTGATCCTGCCAGTAATATATGCTTGCATCAAAGATTAAGCCATGCATGTCTAAGTATAGCAACTATACAGTGAAACTGCGAATGGCTCATTAAATCAGTTATCGTTTATTTGATAGTACAGCTACATGGATACCCGTGGTAATTCTAGAGCTAATACATGCACAAGTCCCTCGGGACGTATTTATTAGATACAAACCAACCTCGCCTTGGTGATTCATGATAACTTGTCGGAGCCTTTTTGGCCGGTTCATTCAAATTTCTGCCCTATCAACTGTCGATGGTAGGATAGAGGCCTACCATGGTAGCAACGGGTAACGGGGAATTAGGGTTCGATTCCGGAGAGGGAGCCTGAGAAACGGCTACCACATCCAAGGAAGGCAGCAGGCGCGCAAATTACCCAATCCTGACACAGGGAGGTAGTGACAATAAATAACGATACAGGGCCTCTGGTCTTGTAATCGGAATGAGAACAATTTAAACCACTTATCGAGGAACAATTGGAGGGCAAGTCTGGTGCCAGCAGCCGCGGTAATTCCAGCTCCAATAGCGTATGTTAAAGTTGTTGCAGTTAAAAAGCTCGTAGTTGAACCTCGTGCAGCGGGCGGGTCCACCGACAGGTGGCACTCGGCTGCTGCACTTGCCCGCACCCCTTCGGGCGGTGGGGCCTTTACTGTGAGAAAATTAGAGTGTTCAAAGCAGGCTTGTGCCGGAATACGTTAGCATGGAATAATAGAATAGGACGAAGGTTCTATTTTGTTGGTTCTAGGACCGTCGTAATGATTAATAGGGATGGTCGGGGGCATCAGTACTCCGTAGTCAGAGGTGAAATTCTTGGATTTACGGAAGACTAACTGCTGCGAAAGCGTTTGCCAAGGACATCTTCACTAATCAAGAACGAAAGTTAGGGGATCGAAGACGCTTAGATACCGTCGTAGTCTTAACCGTAAACTATGCCGACTCAGAATCCCGCCGCCGAATTGTAGCGGCGGGGCGCTGTGTGAGAAATCAAAGTTTTTAGGTTCTGGGGGGAGTATGGTCGCAAGGCTGAAACTTAAAGGAATTGACGGAAGGGCACCACCAGGAGTGGAGCCTGCGGCTTAATTTGACTCAACACGGGGAAACTCACCAGGTCCAGACGGATATAGGATTGACACACTAAAGATGTTTCATGATCATTCGGGTGGTGGTGCATGGCCGCTTTTAGTTCGTGATGTGAGTTGTCTACTTTATTGTGATAACGAGCGAGACCTCGGCCACTAG
>JAUNZF010000003.1:1927500-1929375 GCA_030762955.1 Entelexis paramagnoliae
CAGTTATCGTTTATTTGATAGTACAGCTACATGGATACCCGTGGTAATTCTAGAGCTAATACATGCACAAGTCCCTCGGGACGTATTTATTAGATACAAACCAACCTCGCCTTGGTGATTCATGATAACTTGTCGGAGCCTTTTTGGCCGGTTCATTCAAATTTCTGCCCTATCAACTGTCGATGGTAGGATAGAGGCCTACCATGGTAGCAACGGGTAACGGGGAATTAGGGTTCGATTCCGGAGAGGGAGCCTGAGAAACGGCTACCACATCCAAGGAAGGCAGCAGGCGCGCAAATTACCCAATCCTGACACAGGGAGGTAGTGACAATAAATAACGATACAGGGCCTCTGGTCTTGTAATCGGAATGAGAACAATTTAAACCACTTATCGAGGAACAATTGGAGGGCAAGTCTGGTGCCAGCAGCCGCGGTAATTCCAGCTCCAATAGCGTATGTTAAAGTTGTTGCAGTTAAAAAGCTCGTAGTTGAACCTCGTGCAGCGGGCGGGTCCACCGACAGGTGGCACTCGGCTGCTGCACTTGCCCGCACCCCTTCGGGCGGTGGGGCCTTTACTGTGAGAAAATTAGAGTGTTCAAAGCAGGCTTGTGCCGGAATACGTTAGCATGGAATAATAGAATAGGACGAAGGTTCTATTTTGTTGGTTCTAGGACCGTCGTAATGATTAATAGGGATGGTCGGGGGCATCAGTACTCCGTAGTCAGAGGTGAAATTCTTGGATTTACGGAAGACTAACTGCTGCGAAAGCGTTTGCCAAGGACATCTTCACTAATCAAGAACGAAAGTTAGGGGATCGAAGACGCTTAGATACCGTCGTAGTCTTAACCGTAAACTATGCCGACTCAGAATCCCGCCGCCGAATTGTAGCGGCGGGGCGCTGTGTGAGAAATCAAAGTTTTTAGGTTCTGGGGGGAGTATGGTCGCAAGGCTGAAACTTAAAGGAATTGACGGAAGGGCACCACCAGGAGTGGAGCCTGCGGCTTAATTTGACTCAACACGGGGAAACTCACCAGGTCCAGACGGATATAGGATTGACACACTAAAGATGTTTCATGATCATTCGGGTGGTGGTGCATGGCCGCTTTTAGTTCGTGATGTGAGTTGTCTACTTTATTGTGATAACGAGCGAGACCTCGGCCACTAGTTGCGGGCGTCCACGTTTGGTGGGCGCACGCTCTTAGTGGGACTACCTGAGCAATCGGGGGGAAGTGAGGCAACAGCAGGTCTGTGATGCCCTTAGACGTTCTGGGCCGCACGCGCGCTACACTGACGCAGCCAGCGAGCGCCTGCCTTGAAAGGGGTGGGTAATCTTCAAACTGCGTCGTGCTGGGGATAGAGCTTTGCAATTATTGCTCTTGAACGAGGAATTCCTAGTAAGCGCGAGTCATCAACTTGCGTTGATTACGTCCCTGCCCTTTGTACACACCGCCCGTCGTTACTACCGATTGAATGGCTTAGTGAGGTCTTGGGAGCGTTGGCTTGGTGGGCGACCGCCGCGCTGATGCAAACTTGATCAAACTTGGTCATTTAGAGGAAGTACAAGTCGTAACAAGGTTTCCGTAGGTGAACCTGCGGAAGGATCATTTTTGAACCAAATATAACACTGGAGTAATAATAAGCCGTATCGTGGAGTAATAATAAGCCGTATCGTGGAGTAATAATAAGCCGTATCGTGGAGTAATAAGCCGTATCGTGGAGTAATAATAAAGCCGTATCGTGGAGTAATAAGCCGTATCGTGGAGTAATAAGCCGTATCGTGGAGTAATAAGCCGTATCGTGGAGTAATAATAAGCCGTATCGTGGAGTAATAATAAGCCGTATCGTGGAGTAATAAGCCGTATCGTGAGTATAAGC
>JAUNZF010000004.1:0-78685 GCA_030762955.1 Entelexis paramagnoliae
ATAATTTCTAATATTTATTATAGCTTGTTGTATAATTAAATCTTCAATATTATTACATTTTAAATTATTATAATTATCTAATTTTAAAGGTTTAAAATTAAATTTATTCATTTTTATTTTATTACATAAATTAATATAATTATTTATATCTATTTTAAAATCTTCAAAAATATCTAAATTTTTGTTTGAAAAATCATTATTATCTATTAATTTAATTTTATTAATAATTAATTTATAACATTCCATTAAAAAATAAGGATTATTTATTATATGATAAATATTAGTATATTTATTATTATTTAATTTAGAATTATTTAATTGATTTTTAATTATAATTTTAAAATTATTAATATTATTTATTTTATTTTCATTATTAAAAGAAATTAAAGATGTATTATTTAATAATTTATCTTTTCCAGGATAATTTATTTATATTTATATTTTCACTGATTTCCTTCCCTTGCAAATTTAAATTAATTAAATTAATTTGCACATTTTTATTATAAAATGTATCAGTACTATGAAATCTCCGAGTCCGCATTAAATAATTATTATTATTATAATTTATATTTTTATTATTATAATTTATATTTTTATTATTATTTAATTCCGCGGTTACTTCCCGAGTTATTAAATTATTGAAGTTTAATGTCCATATTTTCTTAGGTGTTTGCATTAAAAATATAATTATAATTATAATTATATTAATAGGTATAAACCTATCAGAATCAACTTGTGTTCAACTAATAATGCGATAGATATCATTATTAGCATTGCTGATAATTAATATTAATATTAATAAAAATAATATTTTAAATTTAATATGTATTAATTGATTATTATTAATCTCTGTTAATGTAATATCAAATTTCTTAACGTCACCATAAAAATACCCTCTTATTTTATATATATAATTATATATAAAACTTTTCAATTCTGCTAACAATTTATAATAATTATTAGTTATTATAACGTAGAATTTAGAGGTCATTATTATTATATATATATATATATAGAACACTATAATGAACATCCCAGACAAAAGAATGCATTCAATAATTAATGAAACGGCGCACTCTATCATGATATGTTGAACAGATATAAAAGCAAGATCTAAATTAGATGAATAATGCATAGCTAAAAAGATACCAGTAGCTAATTGAATAACTAAACAAGTAGCTAATAAACTACCAAAGTTTCAAAAATAACTTATATTTGATGGTTCAGGTGAATCAACAACATAACTATTTACTAAAGAAATAAAAGGATTAGATTTTCTTATTGTCATATTTTTTATTTTTTTTTTTATTTTTTAAATAATATTTAATTTAATTAATTAATATTATTATTTTTTATTTTATTCTTACGAATATTTATAATTAATTTTTAATTTAATTACATTATGTTATGATATATAGAATATATCATAGATAAAAATAAATCATAAAATTAAAGTTATGATTTTTGAAATTGTATTGAATTTTATATAACTAATTACTTATAAAAAAAATGATTAAAAAATAATTTAAAAATTATTTTAAAAAGTTTTATGTATCTCATTATTATAGATTTAAATTTATACGTAAAATTATAGATGAATAAAAAAATAATAATTAATTTATTCTTATGTATTATTAATTAAATTTTTAATATAAGTAAATAATAAAAAAAAATTATAATTTTTAATATATAAATAATTTTTTATATATAAAATAAAAATCCAAGTGTTTAACCTGAAAATAAACAATATAAATTTATATTTATAATATTATATATATAAAATATGTAATATTATATATCATTTTTGTATATTAATATTAAAATGGTATATCATTAAATTAAAATAATGATAAATATTAATAATTCTTCTATATTATTTATATAATAATATATAAAATATATATTAAATATAGTAATTAAAATTTAATATTTAATGTGTATTTTAAAAATATGAATTATTTTTATAGCAATAATTAATGTGAATAAATATTTATTTAAAATGAATAATTTAACATTAAATTATATTAAAACTACTAATAATAATCCAGTAGAAAAAGGATATCATTGAGTTGAATCATGATTATTTTCTACCAACGCTAAACAGATAGGTATACTATATGGTATATTTTCAATTTTTTCAGGTTTAGTAGGATTATCATTAAGTATATTAATGAGAATTGAATTAGCTTCACCTAATCCTCAAATATTAATGCATAATGGACAACTATGGAATGTTCTAGTAACAGCCCACGCTATCTTTATGGTATTCTTCTTAGTTATGCCTATCACAATGGGAGCTTTTGCTAAAATAAATAATAATAATAAAAAATTATTAAAATCTTTTATTTCATTATTTTTATAATTGGCATTATATATAGTAATATATATAATTATTACATTACTATATGCTGAAAAATTAAATAAAAATTATAATAAAAAATTATTAAATAATCAGCAGGTAACCTTATTATTAATTTAATTAATAATATCTAGGAACCTCAGAGACTACATGTAATGTATCCATTAAAAAAAAATATATATATTCCTTGACGAGGATCTAAGATCCTCGAGAGGGCCCACCTCTGGAGGTGGTGGATTCTATTTATTTATAATTTTAAGTAATGGATAAAGATATAGTCCAAATTAAATAAAGAAAATTTAATTGAATTATTTAGTTCCTTTAATGATAGGTACTAGTGATACAGCATTTCCAAGAATTAATAATATAGCTTTCTGATTATTAGTTCCAAGTATGTTATTTGCTGTATTAAGTTGTTTAATAGATGAAGGTCCAGGTACAGGATGAACAGTTAAAAAATGGATAAGCTGTTTAATAATATCATTCGATGCATGAAACACCAGATATAATATATTATATTATATTATATATATATTAAATTACAATGTTCAATTATTGAATATTGTAACAATATTTAATATAATTGGTCAATATGCTAGTATTATATTAAAATATATATTAAATATTTATAATATAATATTTCAGAGACTAGATATGATAAAATATAAATGAATAAATAATAATTATAATTTAAATTTTAAACGTAATTTTAAAATTAATAAACCTAATAGTTATAATATTGAAGAATGAATAGTAGGATTAACTGATGGAAATGGTACATTTAATATAAATTTTGATAATAAAAATAATAAAATTATATTTATATATAAAATATCTTTATTAGATAATAATCGTCAATTATTATATAAATTAAAAAATTATTTTAAAATAGGTAAAATTTATATAGATCAAAATAATAATATGAATCATTATTATATTAAAAATAATAATAAATTATTAAAAATGATTATACCTATATTTGATAAATATCTATTATTAACAAATAAAAGATTTGAATATTTAATATGAAAAAAATGTTTATTAATTAATAATGATATTAATTTAACTCAAAAAGAAAAAATTAATCAAATTTTAAAAATAAAATCATCTATATTACCTAATAATTATATATCAGATGCATGAAATCCAATATTACATTTAATTAATTGATCTGAATTAAATATATCTAAACGTTATAAATTAATATCAAAATTAGATATTATAAATATAATATCTAAATCATGATTAATAGGATTTATTGAAACTAAAGGATCATTTAATATAATAAAAAAATCACATAATAAATTAATACATATATTTAAAATAAATCAAAAAAATGATTATATAATTTTATTAAGTATTAAATTATTATTAAATATTAAATCATCTATAAAATTAAAATCAATATTTTATAATATTGAAACTATAAATAATAAAAATATAAAATATATAATTAATTATTTTAGTTATAATGATAATAAATCTTATTTTATAGGTATAAAAAGTTATGAATTTAGTATTTGAAAAAGATCTTATTTTAAAATTTTAAATACAAAATTAAAGATATATAATTATATATAATTAGGTAAATTATAAAAAATTATTATTTATTTATATTTAAAGAATAGTCCGAACAATATAGTAATATATTGAAATAATACAAATAATAATATAATATATTATATTATTATTATAATTATTAACAAATAATAAAAAGAAAAGTTTTTAAAAATTTTAAGATTTTTCTTTTTTTTTTATTTTTAGTTATCCACCTTTATCATCAGTACAATCACATAGTGGTAGTTCTGTTGATTTAGCTATATTTTCATTACATTTATCAGGTATGTCATCAATATTAGGATCTATTAATTTAATGGTAACTGTTATTAATATGCGTGCTAATGGTATGGATTATTCAAAATTACCATTATTTGTATGAAGTGTTATAATAACAGCTGTATTAATATTATTAGCATTACCTGTATTAGCTGCTAAATTCCCGGTATTATATAAAACTGGCAGCTTAAAATCTTGCTATATGCTGGAAACTCTTACAATATTTTTATTAATATTAAGACAATCAGCAGGTAACTTAATCACTTTACAAGGGTTAAGGAACCTCAGAGATTATACGCAAGAGTTAACTTTAAATTTAATAATAAACTTCATAAAAGAAGATATTAAATTGTATAAAAGAATAACAAGATTTATTAATTATTTTAACATATTAATTAATAAATTATATTCAATAGATGAGAAAAAAATCAAATTAATAAGATCTTCATTTAAAAAAGGAGAATTAGTTAAAATACCTAAATATTATAATTTAGATTTATTTAAAAATCAACAATTAGGATATTATTTAGCTGGTTTAATAGAAGGAGATGGTTCAATAAATGTACCAACTACTTTAAAATCTAAAGCAGGTAAAAATAATTATCCATCAATCCAAATAGTATTTAATAAAAAAGATGCTCCATTAGGATTTGAAATAATAAAACAATTAGGTATTATAGGAAGTATGAGTAAAAAAAAGAATGTTAATGCCTATGTTTTAACAATTAATGATTATTTTAGTTTATTACAATTATTATATTTAATTAATGGTAAATTTAGAACATCTAAAATCGATAGATTAAATATATTAATTGATTGATATAATGAAAATGGTCATTATTTATTGGATGATAAAATTGAAAAATATCCATTAGATAAATCACCATTATCAACTAATTCATGATTAAGTGGTTTAATTGATAGTGATGGTAATTTTTATATAAGACATAGTCAATCTAAAAAAGGAATATTAACTAGTAAAGCTCAATTTAGATTGTCTCAATCTAAATCAGATAAATGATCTAATTCTAAATTATCATTTATGCAAGATATAGCTAATTTAATACATTCAAATGTAGAATATTCTTTTAGAAAAGATAAAGGTGAATCTTATTTAGTAAGAACACATACATATTTAAGTAATATAAAACTTATCGAATATTTAGATAAATATCCTTTATTTAGTAGTAAATATTTAGATTATTTAAATTATAAAGAAATTGTTCCTTTATTTTATCCTAGATTAAAACATACTCCTGAAAATATTAAATTAATACTTCATAATAAATCTCAAATGAATGATTCAAGAACTGAATTTGATTGAACTCATCTTAAAAACTTTTATATAATAAGTTAATAAGATTTAATCCCTCCATATATGAAAATATATGAGTATTTACCTTTAATATAATATAAATTATATTTTTGAAAATATTTTATTAAGATAAATATTTATATTAATAATCTATTTATGACTCCATGAGTAGTAAATCAAGATACATAAAAAAAAAGGGTTTAACAATGTTACTATTTGATAGAAACTTTAATACATCATTCTTTGTTGTAGCTGGTGGTGGTGACCCAATATTATATGAACATATCTTCTATAAACCCATATACTATAATTTATATATTTATATATTACAAATAATTTATGTTAATATAATAATATTAGTTAGTTTAAATAATAATTTAATATTTTTATCCAAATTAATTAAAAATAATTTAAATATTTTTAAAATTAAATATTTTAATATAAATATTTATAATAATATAATATTTATGAATTCTAATTACAATTTTAAAAAATTTTATGATGAATATAAAAAAAATTATCCAAATAATAAATTACCAGATAAACAATTTTTAGAATGATTTATTGGTTTTTTTGAAGGAAATGGTTCATTTATTAAATTTAAAAATGGTAGATTATCTTTAATAATAATTCAAAAAGAATTAGATATTTTAAATATAATTAAAGAACATTTAAAATTAGGTAATATTAATTTTATATCTATTAAAAATAAAATTTATAAATATGAAATTCATCAAAAAAATGATATATATTTATTATCATTATTATTTAATGGTAATTTATCATTACCGATTAAATTAATTAAATTTCAAGAATTTTTAGCTATATTAAATTTAAAATTAATTAAAAATAATAAATCAATTATTATATTTATTAATAAATGTAAATGACCTTCAATTAATTCTGCTTGATTAAGTGGATTTACTGATGCTGAAGGGTTTTTTACAGTATCTATATTAGATAAAAATGAATCTGATAAAATTTATAAAATAAAATATATATTAAATCAAAAATATGAAATAAATAAATTAATTTTAAATAGAATTAATGAAGAATTATCTTCATATCAATCTATATCTAATAATAAATTAGTAGGTGAAATAGTTTCTCATAGTGAAGTTAATTCTTATGAATTAAAAATTAATGGATTAAAAAATTGTTTAATTATTTTAAATTATTTTGATAAATATTCTTTATTAAGTAAAAAGAAAAATAGTTATATTATATTTAAAGATATATTAAAAAGAATAAATAATTTAGAACATTTAAATATGGATAAAAGAAAAATATTAAAAGAATTAGCTAAAACAATGAATAATTAATAATTAATATTTAATATATAAATAATATAATAAATTATAAAAAGAATTGGAAGATAGGATAAGGTATAACGCAAGTTATTTGAAATTAAATAAAACATATGTTCAATTATATTAATTTTTTTTTTAAGATTTTATTTAATGAAATTTAGTTTATCTAAATTACCTTAATTCTAGTTAATATAAAATAATATTTAATTAATTAATACTTAATTATTAATTTTTATTAATCTATATAATTTATATAAAAAATTATGATTAATATTAAATATTTATAAAAATTTATATTAGCAACATTGATGGTACGGTCAAACATTTCTCAAATAGAGACCGTCGGTTAATTAAGTGACTGCTACAGACTGCTTCATCGATGGGTGATTTAATTTTAATTAATTGAATTGCTTAATGTACAGTCGACACTTAGGTTTATATATATATATGATAAATATATAAATTTCATCTATTAAATAATATATTTTAATAGATGGGGATTAATTATGAGAGTGAAGAAATGTAATTAATTTTTAAGTTTTATGGATTCTTTGGTCTTAGATGGCCTATTTGATACATAAGTATCAATTGTATTTCGCTATATGCTGGAAATTTGATTATATTAAAAAAAAATATAATAAAAATATTAATTACTAAAATTATAAGTCAAATTAAAATAAAAATTGCCAATTTAGTAAAAATATTAATATTTAAAAATAATCAGCAGATAACAAACGATAGATTTAATAAAATTTTTAATAATAATAAACGTAATAAATCTTATTTAGTAGGAATCTCAGAGACTATACGCGAAAATTCAAATTTAAATAATAAAAATAATCAAAAATTTAATCAATGATTAGCTGGATTTATAGATGGTAATGGATATTTAGAAGTATCTAAAACTGGATATACATCTTGTGAAATTATTGTACCCTTAGCAAATGAAAAAGCTTTAAATCAAATTAAAAATAAATTTGGTGGTAATATTAAACTTAGATCAGGAATAAATGCAATTAGATATAGATTACATAATAAAAAAAATATGATTAATTTAATTAATAATATTAATGGTAATATTAGAAATAGTAAAAGATTATCTCAATTACATAAAGTATCTTCTATTTTAAATATACCTATTATTATGCCTAATAATTTAACTATAAATAATTCTTGATTTATGGGTTTTTTTGATGCTAAAGGATCAATTGAATATTCATTTAAAAATGGACATCCTCAATTAATTATAAGTGTAATTAATAAAAAATTAGAAGATGTTAAAATGTTTAGAGATACATTTGGAGGTGAAATATATTATGATAAAGCTCTAAATGGTTATTATAAATGAAATATTCAAAATAAAAATGATATATTAAATTTTATTAATAATTATGTTAAATTTAATAATTCTAAAACAATTAAATTTAATAGATTAATGTTATGTCATACATTTTATAAATTATATACATTACAAGCTTATAATACTACATCCATATTATATAAAGCATGAATTAAATTTGATGAAAAATGACATAATAAATAATTATTTAAATGAATAAGATATAGTCCATATTATTATTAATATATATTATAATAATGCATCCTGAAGTATATATTTTAATTGTACCTGTATTTGGTATGGTAAGTCAAATAGTTCAAGTATATTCTAAAAAACCTATATTTGGTAAAATAGGTATGATCAATAAATAAGGTCCAATATATTATTATATTTTAATATATATGTATTTCACTATATGCTGAAAATAAAAATAATTAAATTATATATTAATTAATTATTTAATTATAATCAGCAAGTAATTTTATTTAAATAAATTATTTAAAATTTAAATAAAAACTTCAGAGACTATATGTGAAAATATTAATAATTAATATTTAATTAATATTTTAATTATTAATATAAGAGATAGTCCTAAATTATACTCATAATTTAATTATAAAGCTATGCTATGGCAAGTATAGGTTTTTTAGGATTCTGTGTTTGAAGTCAAATGATGGCTTTCCAATTTAGTAATAAATTGGTAATAAACGTTACTATATGCTGAAATAACTAATTATATAAATAAAAAAAAATTATTAATATATATTATTAATATATAATGATAATTTAAATATTTATAAATATAAAGTTCAATTAGCAGGAAATTAAATATTTTTATTTATATTTATTAAAAATAAAAAGTTCCTCAGAGACTAAATGTAACGATACTTATGATTTATTTAAACATTATTCTAATAACAAAAATTTTTCTTCGAATTTTTTTAGATTTTATTTAATTTATAAATTTAATAAAAAAAATAATATATAGTAAAATATAATTAATCAATTAAATTATAAAATATTGATGATAATGATAAATCATAAGTATAAGATATAGTCCAAAATAATTAATTTATAATAATAAATTAATATGCATCATATGTTTACAGTAGGTTTAGATGCTGATTCTAGAGCTTATTTTTCTGGAGCAACATTAATTATTGCAATACCTACTGGATCTAAAATATTCAGTTGGTTAGCCACTCTATATGGTGGTACACTAAGATGAGCAACTCCATTATTATATGCAATAGGATTCATAGTATTATTTACTATGGGAGGTGTTACAGGTGTTGTATTAGCTAACAGTTCAATTGATATTGTTTTCCACGATACTGAAAAATAAAATAGTAAAATATAAATAATATCAATAATTTAATGTTTTTTTATATCTTTTTAAATAAATTTTAAAATTTAAAATAAATATGTGTCGTGGTATTATATCACTATAATAATTTAAAATTAAAAATTATTGGTAATAATATTTATTATTATTGCTAACGGTAAATATTTATAATAATTAATACCGTGGAAACTTTATTTAATATTTATTATTAATTATATATCTAGTCCGTCTAAAGACGGATCCTCAAGAGGATCTTCGAGGAATTAAATAAAGAATCTGTAGAGACTAAACGTGATAATAATTTGATTATTAATAATATAAAAATTAATTAATTAAATTATAAAATATAGTCCATATATAGTTTAAGTATTATTAAAATAATACATTTATATAGACATACTATGTAGTAGCTCAATTAATACATTATTATTTAATATAAATAAATAATAATTAATAAAATGGGCTTAAATATAATATTATAATATTTAAAACTTTATTTATTATATTTTAATATTGGCTATATGCTGAAAATAATATATATTTTTATATACCCTTTGATTTTATTATATTTTTATATTTTCAATAAGGAATAATTATATTAAAATAAACTATTTATTTACTATATATAATATTATATAAATATAATATATTTAGTAACAATAATAAATATGTTACATATATAATCAGCTGATAATTATATTTTATTTATAAAAATAAATAAAATTAAATATTTCAGAGACTAAATGCCAATTATTATAATTAAATTATTAAATATAATTATTAATTATAAATTATTAATTATTAATTATTTATTATAATAAAGATATAGTCCCTTTTTTATATTAATTTTTTTTTTAGAAATTTAATATATAAAATGCATTTCCACTATGTATTAAGTTTAGGTGTTGTATTTGGAGTATTTGGAGCTTATTATTTCTGAAGTCCAAAAATATTTGGATTATATTATAATGAAAAATTAAGTCAAATCCAATTCTGAATATTATTTATTGGTGCTAATTTAACTTTCTTCCCGCAACATTTCTTAGGATTACAAGGATTACCTCGTAGATATCCTAATTATCCAGATGCTTATTATGGATGAAATTTAGTATCATCATTTGGATCATTAATTTCAACTATATCTGTAGTATTATTCTTCTATATTATTTATGATCAATTTATAAATGGTGTAGCAAATAAATATAATAATACAGCAGTTGTTAATATGATTGATCCTGATTTTACTGAATCTAATTTAATATTCTCAAACTATAATTCTAATAGAACAGCTAGTTTAGAATGAGCATCTGAAAATCCAGCTCCATTACATACATATAATACACCAGTATTACAATCTTAATTTATTAATATACTTAATATATTATTTTATATCTAATTTTACTTCATCATACATCTCTCATACATTTTTAATATATTAATAATATATTAAAAATTATAAAAAAAAAAATAAATTTATGTTATTAATAGGTATATTATCATTAATATTAATAAGTTCAAATAATAAATTTTCAACGAAAGAGTATAAAAATATTATTCATATTAGCATATTAATTATGTTATATATGATAATTATATTAAATAATAGTGTATCATTAATATTAATTAATAATGGTATATTAATATTTAATAATATATTTTTATTAACATCATATAATATAATAATTAAAAATTTAATAATATTATTAACTATTATATATTTTATAGTATTATATAATTATAGTAATTATTATAATAAAACAAGATATATTAAAGAATATGTAATATTAATATTATTTAATGTATTATCTATATGTTTATTTATTGATTCTATTAATAGTTTAATTATATTTATAACTATAGAATTACAAAGTTATTCATTATATTTAATAACTGCTACATATTATAAAAATGAAAAATCAGTAGCTATTTATAGTTCTAAAAATGGTTTAATTTATTTTTTATTAGGTAGTTTAGCTTCTATTTTAATTTTATTTGGTTTAACTATAATATATACAGATACAGGTTTAATTAATTTAATAGATATTAATTATTATTTAAATTCTTTAAATACATCTAATAATATTAATATTATTATTGGATTTATTTTAATATTTATTGGTTTATTTTTTAAAATAGGTTTAGCTCCATTACATAATTGATTAATTAATATTTATACTAATGTACCTACAGTAGTTACATTATGAATAAGTATATTACCTAAAATAAGTATATTAACATTTATATTAACATTAAATAATTTATTTAATAATTTATTTATTGATTATAATTTTAATATATTTATTCAAATATTTATTATTTTATCTATGATTTTCGGTAGTTTAAATGGTTTAGTTCAATTTAATATTAAACGTATTTTAGCTTATAGTGGTTTAGTTAATAGTGGTTATATATTATTAGCTATATGAAGTAATAATCAATACTCTATATTTACTTATTTATTTTATATTATACAATATAGTTTAACTCATTTTGTTATTTTTATGGCATTAATATTTATTATTATGTATTATAATAATTGATTATTATTTAATCGTACTACTAATAATAATTCACAAATTAAATATCCATCACCATTAGCTAATTTATATTTAATAGATATTATTAATTTATTAAATTATAATAAATCATTATCTATTATATTTATTATTTGTTTAACATCATTTATGGGATTACCTCCTTTATTAGGTTTTTATGGTAAATATTATATATTAATAACTAGTTTATTAAGTGGTTATTGATTTACAAGTATTTTATTAATTATTGTTAGTTTTATAACTGCTTATTATTATGGTTATATAATTAAAATGATTTTTTCAAATAATCATTATATTAATTTAAATAAATATGAAAATAATAATATTTATAAATTTGAATTAATTAATGGGAATAATTCAAGTTATGTATATTCATATGTAATTAGTTTATTAAGTATAATAATATTATTTCCATTATTATATTTAGATATTTATCAAAATGGTATAATTATTATTAATTATTTTAATATAATTTAATGATATATATAAATAATAGTTATTTAATTTTTGCTTGATTAATACCAGTTATAAGTTTATTATTATTTGGTATTAATAAATATTTTAGTATAAAAAATATATATAATCAAAAAATATCACCTTTTGAATGTGGTTTATCTAGTTTTAATCAAACTAGATCATCTTATAATGTTGCTTTTATTTTAATTGCTATATTATTTTTACCTTTTGATTTAGAAATAAGTAGTTTATTACCTTATAGTTTAGTATTATATTTAACTAATTCATATGGTTTAATGATAATAATAATATTCACTATATTATTAATATTTGGTTTTGCTTATGAATTTAATACTAATGCTTTATCAATTAAAAAAAATCATATAAAAATTTTAAATAAATCATCTACATTACGTTCATTAAAAATTAATCATTTTATTAATAATAATAATACAAAAAAATAATTAATACTTATTATTATTATTATTTAATATAATTTTTATATTTTATTTATTTTTACTTTTTTATTTTATTTTATTATATTAGTATAATATACATTAAAATTAATGATAATGTTCATGGTGATAAGATTGATTGCAAATCGATTGATATGAGTTCAATTCTCATCGTTATCTATATATCATTTATATATCCTAATAGTTTAATGGTAAAACAAGGTTCTTCTAAAGCCTCAATTGAAGTTCGAATCTTCATTAGGATGTCTATATTTAATATTTTACTACATATTAATAATATTATTATAACAATAGAATTTTTTATTCATTTTATTAGATATATATATAATAATATTTATGATAATATCTTATATAAGAATAAATTGATTATTATTTTTTTATTCATCTATAATTTTAAGCATAAAATTAAATCTATAATAATAAGATACATAAAAGTTTTTTAAAAAAATTATTTTTTTTATTAATTTTTTATTAATCTATAATTTTACGTATAAATTTAAATCTATAATAATGCTCCCCTGGGGATCTTAAGATCCCCAGGGAGGCCTCCCCTTATTCAAAGAAGAAGGGGGAGGCTCGATACATAAAAGTTTTTTTTAATTTTTTTTTTATATTATCGATTATGTATTATGTATAATGTAAATAAATGATATAAGTAAAGAAGTATAGAGTTAATTTATTATTAAAGATGAATAAGAATAATAAGGAAAAAAAGAGAGAGATATGATTATAAGTTATATTATATTTATTATAGCATTAATAGGTTTTATATTTAATAGAAGGAATATAATTATATTATTTATTGCTATTGAAATTATGTTAGTAGGTTGTACTTTAAATATTATATTAAGTAGTGCTAATTATGATGATTCAATAGGTTTAATATGAACTATTGTTATTTTAATTATTGCTGGTGCTGAATCAGCTATTGGTTTAAGTATATTAGTACTTTATTATAGAATAAAAGGTAATATTAATTTAGATGAAGAATAATTTTATATGGTTTTAACATTATTATTATTACCTTTAATAGGTTCTTTAATTTCTGGTTTATTTGGTAGATTAATTGGTTATAATAGTAGTAAATATATAGCTACATTTTGTATATTTATATCATTAATTATAACTATTAATTTATTTTATAATATTATGGTTAATAATATTATATATCATATTAATTTAGGTCAATGAATTAATATAGATAATATTAATATTGAATGATCATTTATTATTGATGAATTAAGTGTATCTTTATTATTACCTATATGTTTAATATCTAGTTTAGTTCATTTATATGCTATTAATTATATGTCACATGATCCATATCAACAAAGATTTTTTAGTATATTATCATTATTTACTGGTTTTATGATTATATTAGTTACTGGATCTAATTATTTAATTTTATTTTTAGGTTGAGAATTAATAGCTGTATCCTCTTATTTATTAATTAGTCATTGATATACTGTTATTAATGCTATTAAAAGTGGTATAAGTTCATTATTAGTTAATAAAGTTGGTGATACATTATTAACTATCGGTTTATTATTAATAACTATTACTTTCGGTTCATTAAATTTTAGTACTATTTTTAGTTTAAGTCATTATATTAATACTGATATTATTAGTTTAATTATGTTATGTTTATTAATTGGTGCTATAGGTAAAAGTGCTCAATTAGGTTTACATATTTGATTATTATATAGTATGGCTGGTCCTACTCCGGTTAGTGCTTTATTACATGCTGCTTGTTTAGTTTGTGCTGGTATTTATTTATTATTAAGAAGTTGTTATTTATTAGAATATTCTCCTATAATATTATTATTAATATTATGAATAGGTGGTTTAACTACTTTAATTAGTGGTATAATAGCTATAGTATCTAATGATTTAAAAAAAATTATCGCTTTATCAACTATGAGTCAATTAGGTTTAATGATTTTAGCTATCGGTTTATCTAATTATAATGCTAGTATTTATCATTTATTTACTCATGCTATGTTTAAAGCATTATTATTTATGTCAGCTGGTTCAATAATACATTCAATAGCTACTCAATCACAAGATATTAGAACTTTCGGTGGTTTATTAAATTATACACCTATAACATATATATGTATGTTAATCGGTTCATTATCTTTAATGGCTATACCTGGTTTAAGTGGTTTTTATTCTAAAGATATTATTATTGAATCTAATTATGGTATTTATTCATTATCTGGTTACATTATATATTGATTTGCTTTAATATCAGCAACATTAACAACAATATATAGTTTTAGATTAATTTATTTAGTATTTTTTAATATACCTAATAATAATAAATATTCATTTTATATAGTTAATGAAAAAGATTTATTTTTAATATTACCTATGATTATATTAGCTATATTATCAATATTTATAGGTTATTGAACTAGAGATATATATTTAGGTTTAGGATCACCATTTAATAGTTTATTTACTCATCCTAATAATTTATCAATAATTGAAACTGAATTTAATTTACCATTATATATTAAATTATTACCATTATTTTTAACATTATTTTTTATTTGTTTCATATTATTTATTTATGAATTTAATTATAAATTATTACCATCATTTACAAATGATTTATTTAGAAAATATTATATATATACAAATAGTAAATTTATGTTAGATAATATATTTAATAATAATATTTTAAGAACATTCTTATATTTTGGTTATTATTTAAATTTATTCTTAGATAAAGGTATATTATATATATGTGGTCCTACAGGTTCATACAGATTTTTCAATATATTAAGTTATAAATCAGTTGTATTATCATCAAATAATTATATACTATTTAATAAAACTAATAATAATAATTCAATAATTTATCAATATAATGATAAAAATGAAATTAAACATTATAATTTTTATTTATATTTCTTATTATTAATTATTATATTATTTATTTTAATATCATCTACATCAATAATTACATTTAATATATCTACATTAGTTATATTATTCTTAATATTCACTATAAGTTTACCATTTATAGTTTAATATTCCACCCCCTTCGGTGGTGGGCCCTCTCGAGGATCTTAGATCCTCGTCGAGGAATATAATATATATATATTATTTTTAATTTAATTTTACATTTCCTATATCTTTTATTTTTTTATAATTATTATTAAAATAAAATTATACTTAATATAAGTAATAATATAAATATATTAAAATTTATATCAGATAATAATAACTTAAAATTGATTAATCAATAAAGTTAAATATATACTTATTTACAATAATTGTAAAATTAAATTAAATTATTGATAAATAAAAATAAAATTATTAATTAAATTTAATAATAAAAAAATAAAAAAAAGAAAAAAATGATATCAAAAAATGTTAATTATAATATAAATAAATATCAAGCTCATCCTTTTCATTTAGTTAAACCTTCACCATGACCTATATATGTATCATTTGCATCATTTGGATTTTTATTTAATTTAACAATGACAATGCATAATGTTAATAATCATGTGTGATTAGTATTTTTAAATGTATTTACATTAATTTATGCTGGTTTATTATGAGCTAGAGATATTATTAGTGAAGCTACTTATTTAGGTGAACATACAAGTAAAGTAAGTGATGGTTTAAATACAGGATTTATAATATTTTTAATAACTGAATTAATGTGATTTGTTGGTGTTTTCTGAGCTTATTTTCATTCAGCTTTATCACCTACTGTTGAATTAGGTGAAATGTGACCACCTATAGGTATTATACCAATACAAGCAACTGATTTACCATTATTAAATACTTTAATTTTATTAGCTAGTGGTGCTACTATAACATATAGTCATCATGGTTTAATAGCTAGAAATTGAAATGCTAGTGTTTATGGTTTATTATTTACTATAATATTAGGTTTATTATTTATTATATGTCAATACATTGAATATAAATATTGTTCATATACTATGAGTGATAGTGTTTATGGTTCTGTTTTCTTTATTGTTACTGGTTTACATGGTATACATTTAATAACAGGTACATTTGTATTAATCTTAAGTTTCTACAGATTATATAATATGCAAATGACTAATACTCATCATACTGGTTATGCTACAGCTATATTATTATGACACTTCCTAGATGTTATGTGATTATTCGTTTATATAATCTGTTATTATTGAGGTGTTTAATTTAATAATATATACAATTTAATTATATTAAAATTTAATTTAATTTTACATTTTATCTCTCTTCTTATTTACCCTTATTTTAATAATTTATTAATATAAATTTTAATTATAAAAGTATATATATATATATTATATATATTAAGTAATATTGATATATATAAATATATATATATTATAATATATTAATATATAAATAAATAAATAAATAAATAATTAAAAAAATAAATAAAATAAAAAATAAATAACATGTCTGTGTAGTTTAATAGGTCAAAACATTATGCTGTTAACATAAGTAAAAAGGTTCGAATCCTTTCATGGACTAAATAAATAATAAAAAAAATCATAATATATTTATATATATTATATTTATATATATATGTATATTATATTATTTCATTAAATATATATATTTATATTTATATTTAGATATATTTAGATATATTTATTTATATATATATTTATAATGAGAATAAAAAAGATAGAGATAAGAAATGATTATATTAAGTCAAATATTAAATTGATTCAATAATAATTTAATAATAATAATATGTTTATTATTAATAATAATGAGTTTAATAGTATTAACTAGAATAAATCCGATGATAAGTTTATTTAATTTAATATTATTTTATATTTTATTAGGTTTATTATTATATAAATTAAATTTAAATGTATTAGGTTTATTATATATATTAATATATGTAGGTGCTATATCAGTATTATTTATATTTATATTATCATTAATTAATATTAAATATAGTGAATTATATTATAAAAGTTATTCACCTGATACATTTATAATAATATATAGTTTTTTATTATTAACATTATTTATAATTAATAATTATAATATTAATATTGATTATAATTATTTATTAATTAATATTGATAATACATTTAATTATATTAATCACCTTACTGAATTTAAAACTATCGGTGAATTATTATATACTGAATATGCTATATTATTAATTATATTAGGTATTATTTTATTATTAAGTATAATATCAGCTATATTATTAATATTCAGATAAAATTAAAATTAAAATTACATTAATTATTATATATATATATTATATATAATTTAATTATAATAAAAAAAAAATTAAATAATGATTATATATTAATCTAAATAACTTAATAAAAAATATAAATATATATAAAATTATATATATTTTTAAATTCTTATTTTTTTAAATAAAAATTAAAAATTATTTAAAGGAATGAATTTATAAATTCAAAATAATTTTAATATTTTGAATAATTTTAAATCATTATTATATATATATAATATTTATTAATTATATGGAATATTATATATATGTAAATATATAGGTGATTTGTATAAAAATTAAGAGATAAGTATGAAAATTATGTTAATAAATTGAGTACCTTTAATTAGTGAAATAGTTGAAGTATTATTTTATTTGATATGTGTATTATTTACTATAGCTTATTTAACTGTAGCTGAAAGAAAAGGAATGGCTTATATACAACGTAGATTAGGTCCTAATGCTGTAGGATGATATGGTTTATTACAAGCATTTGCAGATGCTGTTAAATTATTAGTTAAAGAAATTATAGTACCTAAAGAATCTAATGGATTTATATTATTAATAAGTCCTATGATTACTTTAATTACAGCTTTATTAGGGTGATTAATTATACCTTTTGGACCATCATTAACATTAGGTGATTTAGAAAATGGTATTTTATTTTCATTAGCTATAGGTAGTTTAGGTGTATTTGGTTCATTATTAGCAGGTTGAGGATCGAATTCTAAATATTCTTTTTTAGGTAGTGTTAGATCAACAGCAGCTTTAATAAGTTATGAATTAGTTTTAACTACTGTTTACATCATTATTTTAATGTTTAGTTCAACTTTAAATTTAACTAGTTTAATTGAAAGTCAAAGAATTATTTGATATTGTATACCTTTATTACCTATTACTTTATTATTCTTTATAAGTACTGTAGCTGAAACTAATAGACCACCTTTTGATTTAGTAGAAGCTGAAAATGAATTAGTAGCTGGTTTCTTTACTGAATATTCAGCAGCACCATTCGTTTTCTTTTTTTTAGCTGAATATGGTAATGTTATTTTAATGTCATCAGCATCCACTATTTTATTTTTTGGTGGTTATTTATACCCTAATTGAAATTCATCAATTTTAACTTATAACCCATCATTACTAAATTCATTATTCGAAGGTTTATTATATGGTTCAGCATTTGCAATTAAATTATGTTTCTTCATGTACTTATTTGTATGAGTTAGAGCATCATTTCCAAGATTTACTTTCGATTACTTAATTAAATTATGTTGAACAATATTCTTACCAATATTATTTGGTTTATTTTTATTTGTACCATCAATACTATATTTATTTAATGCATTAACTATATAATTATAATATCTAATTATATTTCATAAAAATATATATATCAATTTTTTTTTGATATTATTTTATTCATTTTTTTTTACTTTCATTAATATCCTCAATCATAACTATATATATATATTATTATTATCCTTTATAAAATTAAAATAAATTAAATCATAAAATATAAAAATATATTATCTATAATAATTTATAATTAATTTTTAAAATTAATATTTTTTTTGTTTATTAATTCCTCAAAATATAAATTTATATATATTTAAATAGACTAATTAAATAATTAAAAATATTTTAAATTTACTTAATTAAATATTTTACAAATAATCTTTAATAAAAAATATTAAATAATGCTTAATATTAATAATAATATTTACTTTATATTTATATTTATTTATATATATTTATATTTATATTTATATATATATTAGAATATAAGTAATATAAAAATTAATAATAAAATATGAAATGAATAATAAAATAAATTAAAGATATGATTGAGGATTACAATATTAAATATTGAATTAAAGGTTAAAATTATAATAAATTATAGTTATATAATAATTATAATGATTAATTATATAAGACCTAAATAGGAAACTATATATTATATAAACATAGTGAAATGAAACATCAAAGTAACTATAGGAAAAGAAATTAAGAAAGAATTATTAAAGTAGTGGTGAACGAAATAATAATAGTTTAAGAGTAAAATGTGTAATAATATTTAAAGATAGTCTAACTAAGACTAAAACTAAATACAATATTTAAATAATGAGTACTGTGAAGGAAAGTATGAATCAGTTAATATCGATAGCATAGTCAGAAATAACATAATTAGTTATTTTAGCCTAGTACCTTTTGTATAATGGGTGAACAAGTTTAATATAATAGCAAGATTATAATAAATATAATCATAAAGAAATTGATAAATTAATAAGTTATTATATTAAGACCCGAACGCTTGTGATCTTACCATGATCAAGTATATAATGACTGAACTGGTTAATGTTGCAATATTATCAGATGAATTATGGTATGCGGAGAAAGTTAAATCGAACAAGCCTAGCTGGTTTGCAATGAAACATATTTTCGTATGATCGAAATAAATTGATTTTAAATGGTATAGCACTTAATAAAATGTAAAACCTAATTGTTTACTTTATTTAATCTAAGAATATTTAATAATCTTATATTTCGGTTCAGACTATTAGCGATAAGGTTAATAGTCGAGAGGGAAACAACCCAGAATAAAATTAAAGTTCTTAATATAATAATAATAAGAAATAAGATATTAATTATAATATTCAATTAGTTTGTAGGTTTGATAGTAACTATCTTATTAATAAAAGTGTAACAACTTACTAATTCATAATATACATTATAATTAATATCGAAAATTTATCGGACTTAAATTATTAAACTGATATTTTATATAATTAATTCTATTTAAAATTAATTATGGTAATTGCATAATCAATGAAATAAAATTATTAAAATAACTACAAATTTTAATAATAATTAATAAATATTATTAATTAAATAAATTGATAAAAGAATGTTTACATGAGTAACGAAAATAAAGATTAATCTTTATCATTATCACATAAGGTATAATAAAATACAATATTTAAGTAATAAATGAAAATTAATATTATAATAATAATAATATATAAACTAAAAATGAATTAATTTTAAATATAATATATAATATATATATACTATAATAAAATATAATATATGTAAAAAAATTAATTACGAGAAAAAGGGTTTATAAAAAATTGTAATATATACCGACACAGGTGTGATTGAACTTTTATAAAGTTAAGATGAGTGAGCAAATTATATATAATGAACTCGGCAAAAATATTCATAATTTTGATAATGAATAAAAAGTAAAACAGCACGACTGTCTACTAACAACAAAGCACGTTGCAAAAATGTAAATCATAGTATAACGTGTGAGAACTGCCCCATGTTAAATGCTAAATTTAGATATCTTATGGTATTTAATATAATATTTAATAAATGGCTGTCTTATCTTGAGGACAATAAAGTAGCGAAATTCCTTGTCAAATAATTGTTGACCTGCATGAATGGTTTAACGATGCTGTAACTGTATCATATATAAGCTCAGTGAAATTGGAGTAGTAGTGAAGATACTATTTATTAGTGGTAAGACATGAAGACCCTAGCATCTTAACTATATATTGAAAATTGTAAAATATTATTTTATATTTATCATATTTTTAATAATATATATATTTTAATATTTAGCTTACCATAATCAACACCAAATTTAAATTAATAATTATTATATTTTATTATTATTTAATTTTATTATATTTAATTATTTTTAAATAATTTGGTTATTAATATATATATTTATATATTAATATTTGGGACAGTTACAATATGATAGTTTGACTGGGACGGTAGGATTATAAAAAATAACTAATCTGTCTATTAGATAAAATAATAAATTATGAGATAATATATTATATTTAATATATTAATAATATAATAATATACATTATTAATTAAATTAATAATGTTAAATTATAAGAAAAAAAAAGATATCATTAACTTAGTATAATCACTAAGATATATAAAAAAAGTATATAATTAAGTATAATAATATAATGATATTAAAATAAGGAGACTTACAAGTCGAAATAGTATGTAAGTATAGTATAATGAACAACTATTGATGAAGTTAGTCATAGTGATAACGGGTAAGATACGCTAGGGATAACAGCCTAATATTGTGTGAGAGTTCATATCGTAAACAATGATTGGGACCTCGATATATTAAATTATATACCTAAATAACGATGTCGAGTATAAATTGGGTGAATTGCAAAAAATACTAAAAATTAATAAATTTATAATTTATAATTTATGATAATTTGCAGCGAAGTATTATTCATACTAATTTAAGGATAATAAACGTTCAACGACTAATGATTGAGTAAGTATAACAATAATATCAACACGAGTACCCAAAAATTTAATTAATATTAAATTTATGACATAGTCTGAACAATATAGAAATATATTGGAATAATTAAATATTAAATATATTTAATTTTAACATTATAAATGGTCGGCTCAACCTATCCTACAGAATGCAAAATGTTGTAAGGGTTTGACTGTTCGTCAATTAAAAGGTTACGTGAGCTGGGTTAAAATAATAATTAATAGCCCCTTTAAATATAAATTTAAATGTAAAATTGGTTTAAAACGATAAAAACTAAGTAATCTAATTTATTAACCGAGATTATATGTTAATATCGTGGTAATTAATATATATAAAATAATTCATATATATATATATTAACACTGTAACGACTTAAGATTTTAAGATCTTAGACTAAATTAATATTAATTTAGTAATAATGCCAACATCTTATCAATATATTTATTAATATATTAATATGATGAGATGAAGATATAGTCTAAATAATTATGAAAATAATTGATTATTTGTAAGAACGTTGTAAAACAGTTCGGTTAATATCTGCCACTAA
Source organism: Entelexis paramagnoliae (assembly GCA_030762955.1). Taxonomy (NCBI): domain Eukaryota; kingdom Fungi; phylum Ascomycota; class Dipodascomycetes; order Dipodascales; family Trichomonascaceae; genus Entelexis; species Entelexis paramagnoliae. The sequence continues at coordinate 23,111 of JAUNZF010000004.1, forward strand.
TATCTGAAAAAGATAACCTCTCATTTAGTACGAAAGGATTAATGAGACATTATCACTGATGAATTTTTAATTAATTTAAATTAATTAAATAATTTAAATTATCGAAAATTAGTTAAATAATGAAATTTTTAAGAAATACTTATAGCATATCAAGTATGAAATAGTTTATCTTATTCAGTATAAAAACTTATTAGATGAATAAGTTATATTTTCGATTTAGAATTTATTTTTGAATTTATAAAATCGAATTATTTTTATATTTTATTATCTCTTATTTTATTATTAATTTTTTTATATTTATATTTATTTATTATAGCTGATTTAGCTTAATTGGTAAAGCAATCGTTTTGTAATCGATAGTTAGTGATTCAAGTTCACTATTCAGCAATTTTAATATATGAACATATGACTGAGTGGTTTAAGGTGGAACACTTGAGTTGTTTTATTCCATATTAGGAATCACAAGTTCGAATCTTGTTATGTTCGATTATTTTAATAATCATACATTAATAATTAAATATTTAAATAAGAAAGTCATTAATTAATATATTATATAATTAATACAGTAAATAATAATTAATTCATTTTATAATGAATAAATAAATAATTTGAAATATTAAAATATTATTCTTATATAAAAAATATATTAAAATATTATATTTATATATATAATAGGTAAATTAAATAATTAAATAATGCTTAATTAAATATTTATTTTTAATGTATGGTTAATGATTGTGGTGAAATTGGTTAAACACATTAAATTTAGGTTTTAATTTTTATGGGTTCAAGTCCCATCAATCATATATTAGCACTCATAGTTTAATGGTAAAACATTAATCTACGGAATTAAAAATATAAGTTCAACTCTTATTGAGTGTGATATTAAATTAATTATATTATTTAATTATATAAATTATAAGAGTATAGTATAACGGTTATTATTTGCGACTTCAAATCGTGAGATAAGGGTTCAATTCCTTTTGCTCTTGTTAAAATTATTAAAAATTATTAAAAATAAAATATATGATCTTATAGTTAAATGGTTAGAACATTAGATCTTCATTCTAGGAATGTAGGTTCGATTCCTACTAAGATTATTTTTATGCAATATAGTGTAATTAGTTAACATATAAGATTCATGATCTTATGCTACAAGTTCAAATCTTGTTATTGCAATTATTATTATCCATATATCTATATATAAGAATGATAGCTTAATGGTAAAGCCAACCACTCATAATGGTTTGATCAGAGTTCAATTCTCTGTCATTCTAAATTCTATAAAATTAGATATATAGAATATTGAATCTATCAACATATACAGAGAATATAAACCAGATATTCAAAATATCTCGTTCAATTTTATGTCATTCTATACATATAAAATATTCAATATATTTAATTAAAAAAAAAAATAATTATTTTTTTTATGTTATTAGATTTATTATTTTATATTAAGGCTAATATAAATATAAGTATAATATATATATAAATCAATCTGGTGAAATTGGTAGACACGTTATAGTTAAGTTATAATGCTTTTATGCATGAAGGTTCAAATCCTTCGATTGATATATTTATATTTGAATGATTATATAGATTGTAGACTAATTAGGCAAGTCAGTTTAAATTTGAGTTAAAATGATGTAAGTTCGAACCTTACCAATCTAAACTTAAATTAAAATGAAATAATTATCATTTTCCTTAAAAAATGAATATTAACCTTATATATATAATCTTTCTTAATTATAAAGAGTATATAGTTTAATGGTTAAAACGTCTACCTTTTAAGTAGATTATATGAGTTCGAATCTCATTATACTTATTTTTTTTATTATAATTATAATCAGACATGTTAGAATCGAACTAACTATCTCTGAATCCCAATTTCAGCGTCTCACCATTTAACCTATGTCTGTTAAAAATAATTATTTAAAAATATTTTTATATTACTAATATAATAATTTTTATTTACAAACTTAAATTTTTAATTATTATTAATTATTATTAATATAGCCAAGGTATTAGTTTAATGGTTAAAACATCTATTTTACACATAGAAGAGTAATAGTTCAATTCTATTATACCTTATAAAATAAAATTTATTAAATTTTTTAATTAAATAATAAATAATTAATAATAATAATAATAATAATTTTACTTTCATTGTAAATAAATAATATATTACACTTTTAATAAAATTAATATTTTGAATATTTTAAGAGGACTTGTTAAGAAAAATTAATAAAAAATAATTTTATATTATATTAGTCCATATTAAAAACAATAACAATAAATAAATATAAAAAAGATAATATATATATATATCTTTAAAATTTTAAAATTTTAGATTAATAGTGATTAAAATAAAGAAATGTATAAAAAAATAATTATTTTTTTTTTAGTTTTAGTTTTAGATTAATGAATATGATAGGAATTGAACCTATACAGCAATAAATGCTACTAAGACTACAGCTTAGCTAGTAATACCAATATACTAAACATATCCTTTAGTTATTAGTTATTATTTTTATTTTTATATTTATATATAAAAAAAAAGGAATAATATTATACTTATAAAAATTGAATTTATTAATATTTTAATAATAAAATTTTTTATATTGTAAAATAAAATGAATGATTGTTTTTAAGGGTAATTTTAATTAATTAAAATTATTGTTCGTTTAATCAATCTAAGAATTTAGGTAATGATACTGCTTCTATAGTTATAGGCATTTCACTATGAGCTACTCCACAAATTTCACTACATTGACCATAAAATCTACCTTCACGTTGTATAATAGTACTTATTTGTAATAATCTACCAGGTGTAGCATCAACTTTAAAACCTAATGATGGTACTGTAAAACTATGTATTACATCACCACCAGTTACAATAAATCTAATATGAGTATCAACAGGTACTACAACTCTAGTATCAACATCTAATAAACGTAATTGTCCAAATTCTAACATTTCTTCAGGTATTAAATATGAATCAAAACTAATAGTTTCATTACTATCATTTATAAAATCTGAATATTCATATGATCAATATCATTGATATCCTATACATTTAATTGTCATAGCTGGATCAATAACATCATCAGTTAAATATAATAATATAAATGATGGAAATGCTATTAATGATAATACAACTATTGGAAATAATGTTCAAATAAATTCTAATGTTGATCCATGAGTTAAATATTTATAACTTATTTTATTTTTACTAAATGTAACTATTATTTTAGTTGTTAAATATCCAACTAATATAATTATTATTACTATATAAAACATAACTGTATCATGTACTTCTAATATACCTTCAGCTATCGGTGATGCAGAATCTTGTAAATGTTTACCTCATGGTCTAGGCATATCATTACTAATCATAACATCGAAATTTATTAAATTTAATAATATATTTAACATTTCTTTTCTATTTTAATTTCTGTAATTCAAATAATAGAAGATTATTTTTTTATTACCCTAATTTATTTTAATAATTACGCTTAAAAAACGTTTTTTCTTTTTTTTTATAATTTATCAAGATCCCTACCTTCACTTTTCTTATTTTCCTTTTTTTAAGGCTAATTTTATTATTAATTTAGCCTTAAAATCTTAAATTAATTTTTTTTTTAATTTTTTAATTTTTAATTAAATTTTATGATTTGTATATAACTACTCCTCATTATAAAAGATAGGTCGAAGAAATTTAAACTCTGAGTTCCAATCCTTAATAATATTGATAAATCTTTTATTATTATTCATTTTATATATTTATATACTTTTCTATACGACTACATCCTACCATAAAAGGTAGGTCAACGAGATATGAACCTCCTAAGGAAGTTCAAAATCCCTGTTAATATTGATAAATCTCTTATTATTATTCATTTTATATGTTTATATATTTTTCTTTTACGACTACAGAGATTTGAACTCTGACACTCAATTTGGAAGATTGATGGTCTACCATTAACCTATAATCGTTAAATAAATTAAATTTATATTCTACTTATATTAATTATATTAATTAATATAATATATACGGGAAAGGTAAGATTCGAACTTACACAGGGGTTACCAAATTTAATAGCAATAAACATATCTAGCCAATGATTTCTTTCCCTTTATTAAATATATATATTATATATATATATACTTATAATATTATACCCTTAATAAATTAATAAATAATAAAAAAAATTTTTTATTTAAGATTTTAAAATTATATGTTTATATTTAATATATAATAATATGTAAAGTAAATATTAATGTAAAATAAGATTAAAATAAATTAATATATATATGTATAATTAAATTAAATTAAATTAAATTAAATTAAATTAAATATAATATGTATATATTAAAGGTATTAATTATATATTGTAGATGATATAATATAAGATAAATTATTTATTATAGGTTGTGGATATATACCAATTATTAATGTAGGTATTATAATAGCAATAAACATGAATGATTCACGTTTAGTTACATCACCTATATTATGTATATAATAATTAGTTCCACCTGTAATTCTATTAGTTAATTTAAATTGATATGCTGCTGATAATAATATAGCAAATGAACATACTGTAGCTATTATTGGTGATATTTTAAATGCACCTAATGATGCTAAAAATTCTCCTATAAAATTAGCACTTAATGGTGTACCTATATTAGCAAAAGATAATACAATAAAATAAAAACTAAATAATGGCATTATTGATAATAATCCATTATAATATATTAATATACGTGTATGATATCTATCATATAATACTCCACCTACAGCTATAAATAAACCAGGTGATACTAAACCATGAGCTATAGATAATATATATGATCCATCTATACCTATTACATTATTTGAAAATACTCCTAATATACAGACCGCCATGTGACTAATAGAACTATAGGCAATAATAATTTTTAAATCAATTTGAACAATAGTAATTAAACTAATTAAAATAATAGTTAATAAACATATAACATAAACTAAAGGTGTAAATATTAAAGTACCTTCAGATAAGATAGGTAACATTCATCTTAAAATTAAATAGATAGTTAATTTTAATACTAAACTTGCTAATATTATACTACCAGCTAAAGGTGATTCAGAATGAACCACAGGTAATCATATATGTAATGGGAATAAAGGTGATTTAACCATAATAGATATAAATAAACCTAATCATAAAATAATTTGTAAATCTAATGATATAATTAAACCATTATAAACATAATAATTAGTAGATTTTAATAAATATGTAGTTATACAAATAGATAATAACATAAATAAACTACCTAATAATGTATATAATAAAATATAATAAGCGGCTTTTTCTTTATTAATACTACCATAAATACCAATTAAAATAAATAAAGGTATTAAAGTACTTTCAAATAAAATATAATATGATAATAATTCTAATGTTATAAAATTAATTCATAATAATATACCTATTAATAAAATTAATATAATATATAAATTAGATTGATTTGATTTCATATATCATCCTGATAATATACTTATTGGTAAAATAATACCAATTAATAAACAATAATATAATGATATACTATCAAAACCTAATATAATATTAGAACCTAATAAACCATTATTTTCATCAATAATTAAATTATTAATTAATTGTTCTCTATTATTAGGATCATATTTATATCATCAAATTAAAACAATATATAATATCATAATACTTATTATTAATCCATATTTTCTAACTATATCTGAACTAAATTTTTTAATATAACTAACTCTATTAGTTATTTTAGATATAATTAATAATAATAAATAATTAATAATAATAAATATAACACCATAATTAATTATATTCATTTTCTTTTTTTTTCTTATTCTTTGATTTTATTAATAACAATTAATTATTTCATTATTAAATAAAATAATTATAATTAATATTTTCCAAATATTTCATTGGTTAAATATTTTATATATATATGTGTAATGTAAAATTAAATTTAGATAAGGATATCATTTTTATTATAATGTGTAATTAAACAGCATATAATAACATGAATGAGATCATTAAACAGAATAATCCTGTAGCTTCAACTAAACCGAATCCTAAGATAGCGTATGTGAATAAAGCTGATCTGATACTTGGGTTTCTAGCTGTACCATTAATTAATGCTGCGAAAACGATAGCGATACCGATACCTGCACCTAATAATCCAATAGTAGCTACACCAGCTCCTATATATTTACCTGCTAATACTAATTGCATAATAATTTATATATTTTAATCCTATTTCTATAGTCCTTTTATTTTTAATATTACTTATATTCTTACATCCTACTTACATAAATTCCAAAAAATATTAATTAATTACCTTTAATTAATAATATTTATATATATATATATACTACTTAATAAAATTAAATATATTAACAATAAAAAAAAAATAAAAAAAAAAAAATCAAAGTAATTAATATTAATTAAATGTATGATTCTTTTATATTATATATATGATAGATGTTATCTAAGGATATTATATATATTAAAATATATAATGAAAATTAATTTACTCAAATTAGATTAATTATTATTTTTATTTAAAATTCTAATAATGTTTCTATTTATATGTTTACATATAGGTTTAGTTTTAATAATAAATGATATAAATGATAATAGTTTTTTTTCATTTTTTTGGATTATAACATTTGCTAATATTAATAATTATTGATATGTCTTATTATTTTGAATATCTTAGCCTGGTTATTATTTAATTCAAGTAATACTTTGGCATTAATTAAAGTTAAATAATTTTTAGTAAGATTTTAAATTTTTTGTTTTTTTAATAATATTTTAAAGATTTTTTTAAATTCATTAAGAATTAGTTGATTTTTAAAAGTTTTCAGATTTTTATGACACTCTTTATGAACAATTTGTTTATTTGATTCTCTTTGAAGGATGGTATTTTAGCCCTTTCAAGAGTCTTAGGAAGAATATGATCAATTTCCAATAAAATATATTTGATAGACATATTATCGATATCTTCTTCATATCTTTCATTTTTCCCTAATATTTGTTTATTATTCATAGTCTGAAAATTATTAATAATCATCATATCTTTTGATATACTAGATTCATTAATACCCTGATAATCATGGATTAATGGTTTATGACATAAAGTACAATTTCCTTTTTGTTTATGATAAAATAAAACTTGAGCCTTTTACATTAATTTATCGATTAATAGTCTATATTTTATATATTCTTGTGGATATACATAATAGCTATTTTCTCTTAATTTAACTGGTACCTCCATCAATGTTCAACTTACATCTTTATTCATTTTCCTTAAAATAGACATTTCCTAGAAGCCTTTCTTATTATCTTTGATATAAAGATTAACTCACATACCATTTCTAATTTTATGGTTTTTAAATGCATTAAAATATTCTTTTTTAAATTTTAAATTTCTTTCTCAAAAACTTTATCACTCTTAAATTTATATAATTATCTAAACCTCTTCTTAAATTTTCTTGTTTTTCACCTAGAAAATAATTGGATCAACCTCTCATTATAGAACTTAGTTTTAGAATTAAACTTAAACTTCCGACTGAGTTATTTATTTTATTAATTTTAGGCCTAGATGTTAATAATTTTATATTATCTCTAAGTCTTTGAATACTTTTCTTTGAGGGATAGACATATAATCCTGATCAATCAGATAGTCTTCCAGCAATATTCTTTTTTGCCTGTGTTATTCAGTTTACTTTAGTAGCTTTTACTATATGAAAAATTCAGCCCAAATAATTGAATTTTTCACCCATTTTTCATTGGAAAGTACGTGATTTTTCTTGGGAAATTTAAAGACCTCTTTCCTTTAAAAACTGAGTTAATTTTATTTGTATCTCATTTGCAGCTTCTTGGTTATTAGTAATAATTATAAAATCATCAACATATCTTACGACCATACCAGTATTTTTAACTACTAATTTTTCCAGTCTTTTTCTACGGTTTAAACCATCTAAAGTTTCTGTAGACTCTAAATATTTCATCTTCTCTTCAGGAATAAAATAAAGGACCACTACTTGATAATGTATTTCTCAATGTATTATGTACAAATAATTTTAATTCATCTAAAGTTCAATTCATTAACATTGACGATATTATACCACCTTGTGATATTTCTTCACCAGTATTATGTTTTATCTCACTTGTTTTGTGATGAATTTTTGAAGCTTGTAACATATTAATCAAGATATGTTTATATCTAGGAAAATTATTTATTAATCAATCGTGAGATATCTTATCAAAATAACTTTTTATATCAGCATTAATAATGGTTTTCGTGTTAAAGTAATTTGTACTTCTATTTCCACTAGATTTATATTTAGCTGTAAATGTTAGATTTCTAGGTCGATTTTGTCTACCTCTTCTTCTGTAACTTAATCTATTAGCTAAATGTGCTATTGCATGTATAGCTTCTCTTCCAGGTCTAAACCCAAAAGATAAAGTATCACCTAATGGTTCAACAATAGGATTAATTGTTATATATAAAAGCATTTGAATTGCACGATCCCTTATAGTAGAAATACCTAAAGTTCGTATCTTTTCATTTGCTTTCGGAATATCTATATTTAATATCATATCTGATTTAAATTTATTTAATTTATTAAATTCCATTTCATTAAGTAAATAAAATTTTAATTCCATATTAGACTTAATTCTATTTTTAATATAATTATTTACATATAAAATTGGATTTTCATTTATTTCTTTTATTATATTCTTTGATTGATCTAATATATCTTTATCTTTTGCAAATCTAACTTTTAATTTAATTCTTTCTATTTCATTAGTTTTAACAGTTTATCTACCAATTATTTTGATTATTTGAAAATTATCTCTTTTAGATAATCTCATAATTAAATTATAATATTGAATTACTTTTTTAAATACTGCTTTTTTATTATATAAATTTTACATAAATAATTTAATTCATTTTTAATTCATTTTATCATATGATATATATAATATCTTTATTCATATCATATATAATTATCTCATTAAATTATAATTTAATATCTTTTTATTTAAATTTATTATCTTACTCTCTACATTATTAATAATATCTGTTAAATTAAAAATAAATCATAACTTTCTATTGATCTCTTTAATTTTATAAATATTTTATAAATCATAAATTCTTGTTTTTATAAAAAAGATTAAACAAGATTAATTTGAATATATGCCATATCTAAAATATAATTTTATAAATTATAGACTTTTATATATCAATAAATTAAAATTAATTTAATTTTTAATATATCTGTTATTCATATTATTAAATAAATAATGTAATATTTATTAATCCATATAGTAATGATAAAATAAAAATTATATGAGTTGAATATTATTCATTTAGGGGGGGGATAGTAATGATTAAATGGTAAAATGAAATAGGGGTATTATTAATAAATTAAAGTAAATAATAGAATAAAATTAAAAATGACTTAATTTAACTTTAACATTATATTTACCATTTTTATTAATAATAAATGATTGTGATTGACTTCAATTAGATGAATAATAATTTAATTTAAAATTAGAATTTAATTTAGTTGATAATAATTTAAAAAAACCATTATTTACATAATGTTTTAATGCTCTAGCATTACTTTCCGAATTATAATTTTTACCTCTATATTTTCAATTATTACCTATAATATATTGAAATAATAAATTATTATGTATAATCATATCTTTATTAAATAATGAATTAATTAATATTTTATTATTATTATTTGATTTATTTAATAATAATTTAATATCAAATATTTTATTAATAATATTAATATTATTTAATTTTTTAATTAAAAAATTATCTATTAAATATTTATTTATATTTATATTATATATTTTATCTAATTCTGGATATCTTGATAAATATTTACTTAATGATTTACTATATATATTACTATCTAAATAATCATATGTTAATATTATAGGTTTAATATTTAATTTAATATTATATTTATTTAATAATATATCCGATTTATTAATTAAATTATTAATTAATCTTGATATTAATAAATCATTATTATTTATTATTTTATTTGATTTATTATTTATTAATGGTTTATATATAAATAATATAACATTATATTTATTTTTATTTATAAATATTATAGGATCTTTATATAATATATTACCTAATATAGTTTTATTATTATTATTATTAATAATTTTAGAATCTATATTAATTCATGATGATAATTTATGATTTAACATATAATTAATATATTTTTTAATTATATATTTATATTTAATACTATTTAATAAATTATTATTATTATAATTATATACTATATTATTATAATCAAATTTATTATTATATTTACTTAAATTAAAATTATTATTATTCAATGTTTTATTATTATCATTTATTAATAATGAATTATTATTTATTATTTTATTTTTATTTAAATTTTTTATTAAATTACTTAATAATGTTGAATATTTATTATTCATAATGTTTAAATTTTTTATATTTTTATATTTAATATAATTAATTAATATATAAATATATATTAGCTCTAATTAAAATAATTAATTTTAAATATTTATAATTAATCAATATAAAATTATATTTAGAGCAGGGATTGAACCTACATTAATTACATATGAGGTAAATGTTTTAACCAATTAAACTATCTAAACAATTACATTTTCATTTTAAATTACATTTTTATTTTCATTTTAAATTACATTTTTATTTTTATTTTTATTTTTATTTTTATTTTGTCCTTAACATGAATTGAACATATACACCTAAATCTTCAATTTAGTGCTCTAACCATTTAAGCTATAAGGACTTAAGGAAAATGAGGGGGGAGGAGAGTAAAAAAATTAATATTCCGCAGCAGATTCATCTACCACAACTATATTTCAACTTCTCAGGAGTTTAAAATAATAAAAACTTTATAAATATATTAATCTAACTCAATATTAATTAAAAAATAAATTAATAATGAATTAAAAAGTAATATAAATAAAAGGGTAATTAATTATTTTATTCACCCAAATGATGAGTAATTAGTACCAATAGCATTAAACTTCACGATATTTTACTTAAATATCATTACTGACAATTCCGATAAAATAATAACGAATTACAGTTATTAAATTATAAATTTATAAATAGAATACTAAATAATAATTAAAATTATTTTAATTATTAATATATTATTATAATATATTAAATTTTGTTATTTTTTTGTATCACGTGTGCAGCCCATAATATAAAAGCCATGAAGACTTGACTTACTCTATAATTAAATTATTAAATAAATAATAATTTATATTTTATTAATATTTTTTTTATTATTATTAATAATAGATTACGTTCATTAATAGAATTAACTAAATATTTCACAACATGAACTTAAGACAGCTATGTAGCATTTGTAAACCCTACAAAGAGGGAATATGCAAATTATGGTAAGATTTTCGGGGATTATCGAATTAAGCCACATGATCCACTGTTAATAAACTAAACGGCCTATTGTTTTAAATTTCAATTCTGTATTATACTTTTCAGGTGGTATATTTTAAATTATTTTCAAAAATTAATTTTATTTATTAATTTTTTAATATACATAGTTTACGCCTAAAACTAATTGGTTAACAAGTCCAACTTGATAATTTAGGTTTCATTATCTCAACGTCAATTAAATAATTATTTAATACTTTCATTTAATGGTTGTCTAATAAATATTATAAAATTTAACTTTTACTTCTATTTTTCATTAAATATTTTATTTAATTCAAGTAATCAATATCTGATTACAGTCTACTAATCCTTTAAACCTTTAATGTAAACTACTTGCTCTAGCTGCATAACCGAAACTTCTGGCACAGCAATTGGTTAGAACTAAAATATTAAATTATTCATAATATAATTTAATAAATGAATTATTAATATTATTTAATAATTCTTAAAACTTTAATTTATATTTTATTTAATATTAAAATTATTATAATTAAAAATTATATTAATTTTCAGATTTATTAATTAAATATTCATTTTTATAGATTACTCGTTCAAACTTTCGTTCATTGACAAATATTATTTACTGCTGAGTCCACTGGACTTTAACCATATTTCAAGGTTAACGTGACTGTTCCAACATTAATTGACAGTTAAACATATGAATGGCTTGATAATATATTAAATCATCAACTACCTAATGTTATAAATAACTTGACTTAAATCAATCAATCCTTTAAATTTCATAAAAATAAAATTTATAATTGATCTTTATTTATTATCTAATATTTAGTTAAAATTTAAGTTCAAATAATTATTTTTTACTCACGTCTTCGCAACTTTATAATTTAATTTATTATTTAAATAATTTATATTATAACGTTTTACTTGCATGTATTTTCATCTATATAGTAGTTTTACTGAGCCAACATCAAACTCTTTAAATTTTATTATAATCACTTTTTTTTATTTATTTACTTATATTTATTTATTTTAAATATTCCTAAATTTTATATGGAGTTATCGAGAGTCGAACTCGAGTTATTAACGTGCAAAGTTAGTATTTTACCAATTAAATTATAACCCCTTTACAAAATTATTATATAGATATATTAATTATAACTCTTATTTTTTTTTTTATAGGTTATAAATAAGCTTTACTTGAATCTCTTTCAGAGATTCACAAGTAAGCTTATCTTCGATAAGCTTTACTAGAATTTTTTCTTCGAAAAATTCTTAAGTAAAGTTTCATAAACCCTCCCCTTGGGAGGGTTAATAAGCTTTACTTGAATTCCTTTAGGGAATTCACAAGTAAGCTTATTTATTTTATAAATAAGCTTTACTAGAATCGAACTAATATATCAAAATTATCAATTTTGCACTTTACCATTAAGTTAAAAGCTCATTATTTTATATTTTATAAAATAAAATTACGAACTAAGTTTGATTCGAACAAACATCCTCTTATTCGACAAATAAGCACTTTACCAATTAAGCTAATAGTCCATAAAAAACATTAAAAAATTTAAATATATTTTATTTAAAGTATATTTAATTTTCATAAATGTAAAAAGTCTCTGTTAGAAATCTTTAAGGAGACTTGATTTATTATTTATTAATTTATTAATTTATTAATTATGGGCAAAAATAGAGACTTGAACTCTAATCTTATGTACCACAAACATTTGCTTTACCAGTTAAGCTATAATCACCATATTACTTATATTATATTAATATTAAATATTTATAATCAATCAATACTACTTCCTATACCTTATATGATAGTTTTTCATCACACAGCTTTTCATGATGATAATTATACTAAATTATAAATATATTTAATCTAAACCATTAATATTACTATCATAATTAACAATTTTATCTAACTCATATAATAATAATCTATTACTATATAACAAATTATAATGATATTGACATAAAAAAATTTGTTTTTATATTTTTGCCTTACATCGTTTACTTTTCTAAGATGATGCATTTCTACATTATTACTAGTATCACATATAACACATTTCATATTAAAATAATGTTTAGTAGTAATTCTATATCAATTAATATTAACTATTGACTCTCAGTTTATCACATCTTTTTTATTTTTATAATCATAAATTTATAATCATAAATTGTTAAAAGAGTTCCTTTTTCAGAAAATTGAATAATTGAATTTCTGTTTTAGAATCTTTTAATAATTTTTTAAATTTTTTAAACACTTGAGCTTCTGATGTTAATTTATATTTTTTAGCTAAGGTCTTAGCTAGAGAGAACAATAATCATCAATGAATATCTCCTAATTTCTGTCTATTAACTATAAAAGAATAAAAGTTTTTAATACCATATCATTTCATATTATAAAATTGAATTATTCAAAAGTGATCAAGTAAGATGACATTATTATTAGTTATCGAATAAATATTATTAAATCTATTTTTTCTAATAAATTTATTTTCAATAAGTTTATTGATTACTTAATTCATTGGAATATTTTATTATTTTATCTTAGTCTAATAGTTTTTCTTTGATGAATTATTCTCACGTTACTATTATGAGTTTACAAGATAGGTTCATGTTTATAATTTAACTTTTTAATCAGAGCTTCCAAAAAATCAAAACTATCTGAAATGTTAGAAATAATCATTTTTTTTTTCATTCAATTCTAAACCACATACTCTCATTAAACCCTTGATTAACTTTTGTTTAATTTCTAAAACTTCAGACCTAGGTCCTTCAAATAAATACACAAAATAATTAGCATAACAAATATACATAGATCTTCTATAATATGGATCATTAACTAGATGTTTAGGTAACTTTTTCATTTCATGTAATGCATCTAATGCTATTTTAGTTCTTAATACTCCTGTTTTTCTACTGTATCTTTTTGATAGTAATTTATTGTATTCAGGGTTAGTTTTTTGTCTTTCTTCTCTAACATAGTCTTTAAAAATGGTATTTTCTACAAGGTCATCAAATTCATTTAAAACTATATTAGTTAACATAGGACTAACTACTGATCCTTGAGTAGTTCCAATGTTACTATTAATAACTTTATCTTCTTCAATATATCCTGCTTATATAGCTGTAAATAATTTCTTAACCGTTATTAAGAATTTATCACATATTATATATTTTTTATAACATTTAGAAATATCCCTTGGATTATTCAAGTATGAGGATGTCCTTTCAAATATATTAGACATAAGGCTGTATTAATCTTTCTGTTAGATCTAAATCCATGTGAGCAATCATGAAATATAGGTTCATATATGCATTCCAAGATCATTTGTAATGCTTTGTGAACTATTTTTTTTCTGGGACTTGAAATACCTAATGGTCTTAAAGAACTATCCTTTTTAGGTATCATATGTCTTCTTGGTGGATTGAAATTATAACTTTCAGATAGCAATTCCTTACTAATTTTTAGAATCTTTTATATCATTTAAAGTTTCATTTTGAATATATTTTGTCATGTTATCTTGTTTATTATTACTATCTGATCTTATTACAGATTGATCAGTACTATGATGATTCCAAGCCCTCATCAATTGACTTATATCTTTTGATTCTTACATTAAATATCATCTCAATTAATCTCAATTGTGGTTAATAATCTGTTTCTTAACATAACAAGTGATTAATTCAGTATATAATTTAATTTTTATATATTATAAAATAATATAAAATAAAAAATGGAAGGGGTAAAATTAAATAATGTGTATTATAGTATAATAATATAATGAATTAGTGTAAATAAACAGCATCTTTAATATAACTACATGTTAAAACACAGAATACATAAGCTTGAATTCCAGCAATAGCAAATTCTAAACCTACGATACCTAAAACTATAGTTAAAGGTATAAATCCTAAAATGAAGAAAATAAAAGATGAAGACATAACATCAAATATTAATCCACATAAAATAGTTAATAATAAATGACCTGATAATATATTAGCACCTAATCTTAAACCTAAACTAATACTACGAGCAATATTAGAAATAGCTTCAATTAAAACTAAGAAAGGAACTAATGGTAATGATGTTCCTGCTGGTACAAATAAACCAAAATATTCTAATTTATGTTTAGCAAAACCTAATATAGTTAAACCAATTCAAATACTAATACTTAATGATATTGTAAATATTAATTGAGCATTAATAGCATAATTATAAGGAACCATAGATATTAAATTACCAAATAATATAAATACAAATAATGAATATATAAATGGAAAATATGGACTTCCTTTAGGTCCTATTTGACTTAAAACCATATTTTGTATAGTAGCATATAATGCTTCAACAGATATATTTCAATTAGTTGATACTAATTTACTAGTTTTTAATATATATACATTTAAAAAATAAAATACACTTAAAACTAATATTACATATAATGTAAAATTAGTAAAACTTAAAAATGATAAATTAACTATATTTGATGATATACCTATAAATGTATTTGTTTCAAATTGTTCTAATGGTGAATTTATTAAATATAACATTTAATTTTTTTTTATTTATTCTTATTTAAATTTTTAATTAATATATCTATAATTTATATTTATATATTATAGATAATAATTAATAATAATTCCTCTAAAATATTAATTTTATTAAAATTTAGGGTATATTAAATAATTATTTATTTAATATAATATTTATAAAAAATATTATTTTTATAATTTATGTTTAATTAATTATTAATAAATGAAACATATAATATTATATAAAAAGGGGGTTTAAGTTTTATAATAAAATTAAATTATAATTTAATTATAAAAATACGGCTTAAATAAATAGATAAAATTCTAGGTAATACATATTTAGAACTAATTAAAGTAATAATAAATATTATTGAATAACCTCAGAACATTTGATTTAAAAAGAAAAATGGTACTAATTGTGGCATATTAATAATAAAATAAAAATAAATTGAAACATAAATTAAAAAAAGTTCAATATTTTAATTAATATTAATTAATTAAAATTATAATGTAAAAATAAATAAATTTTAAAAATAAATAATTATTATTAATTAACGTTTAATAGCTAAATAAAATAAAATATTTTCTAATATTGATATACCAGGTAATAATATTATAAAATAACTGAAATAGAATACTGTAGCAAATTGACTTAATCCTACAAAAGGTACTTCAATATGCATTGCACCTAAAGCACCTAATAATAAGAAATTTACACAGAAAAATCCAAATAATAATTTAGATATTGGTTTAAATGCATTACCTCTTACTATTGAAAAATCAACAAATGGTAATACTAATAATATTAATATAGCTACTAACATAGCTATAACACCTAATATTTTAGATGATATTGATCTTAATATAGCATAAAAAGGTAATAAATAGAACTCAGGCACTCATATTTAAAATTAATATTTTTCAATATTAAATTAGACTATGTCATATACATTATATATATTATATATATAAAAATAATGTATAAGGGCGCTAGATATATATATATATATTATATTATATATAAATGGTAGATTATTATTGATACTTATTCACTACCTAGTCGTTGAACTTTTTTATATCATTATTAATTAAATAATAATTAATGAAATGTATCGATATAAACTTAGTTGCAAATCATCATATTAATAATTAATTATTAACTTAGATTTTTCTTGCAATTCACCCTTTTATTTAATAATATTAATTATATTAATTAATATTATGCCACGGTACATATATATTGTATTATAATCTTACTTATTTAAATATATTGATAGTTAAACGATAAAATAATATTTAAAATATAAAATAAATCAAAAATTTAGATTTAAATTTTAAAAAATAATAATTAATTTATAATAAATTATAATTTTGTAATAATCTATATTTTCTAATAATTTTTAATTTAATAATTAAAGTTATTCTTAAATATTTAACTACACTTTTTTAATCAAATATAGATAATGATATTAATAAATTAAATTATTTTTATAATTGAAGAAATAATCTGGATATTTAATTAAATATTTTTAGATAATTCTTAATAATTAAAGAATTATTTTTATTTATTTATAATAATGTTTTTATTTTTAATTATAAATTATGAACTTCTATTAATATAAATTAATATTAAGCCTAATTTATATAATAGTTATTTAAATAAGGTATTATTTTATTAAATATTAAATTCAAATCTTTATAATTAATTATAACATATATATTTAATATTGATTAGAATTTATAAATATTATAAGTTAATTTATTTTTAAACTAACTATATAAACATTGATTAGGTTCTTTTACTAGTAAATTTAATAATATTTACATAAATATTATTTTCTAAAATAAAAAAAAGAAAAAAAAAATCTGTTTATTAATTTTAAAAATTAAATTTTTATTTTTATTAGTTTTAATTATTAATTTTATTATATAATGTTTAAATATTATTGTTATTATAATATATAATAATGGAGTTTAAATAATAGTTATCTTATTTTCATGGCTTGTGGAGTAACTAAAGCATTACCCGGAACATTATTTTCAGGATCACCTAAATATTCAGGATAATAACTTATTAAAAAGAAATAAACTATTAAAAATGCAAAAATTGTTATTAAATCTTTAAATAAGAAGTAAGGATGCATTGGTATTCTATCAATATTACCTGTTATACCTAAAGGATTACTACTTCCATGAGTATGTAATGCTAATACATGTAAACAACTTACAGCTGCTATAATGAAAGGTAATAAATAGTGTAAACTAAAGAAACGTTGTATTGTTGGATTACTTACTGATGAACCACCTCAAATAACATTTATATTACAATATTTTTCAATATTGATTAGACTATGTCATCAATAAATATTTATTTATTTATTGTTGGGTTATCTTAGATCGGATTATTATTGATACATATTCACCGATGAGTCGTTGAACTTTTTTATATCATTAAATTAATTTTTAATGTATCGATATAAACTTAGTTGCAAATTATCATAAATTATAAATTATAAATTTATTAATTCTTAGATTTTCTTGCAATTTACCCAATTTTTAACATTAATTAAAAATATATATATATTTTTTTTTAATTTTTAATTAAAGGAACTTATATTAAAGTGATTATATTAATAAATTCTGCTATTGCTTGTCCTAAATATGGAACAGCTGTTACTAAATTAGTAATAACAGTAGCCAAATAAAAACATCACTCATGTTTAAATGAGTAATTTAATTAAATGAATATTTAATAAATTATTTATTATTTAATACTGATTTAATTAAATAATTTATAATGAAAAATTATTTTTTCAATATAATTTTATTAATTAAAAATTATATATGATAATATAAATTATGTCATGTACCAATTAAATATTATAAATATTTATTATAATTGGCCTTGTGAATAAACAAATTATATGTTTATTTTTATTCCGAGTACACATTAAGCATCATTTCAGACACCCATTATTGAACTACTCTGTACGGATTTTATAATTAACCCACGGTCTGGTTATATATCATTTAACTTTGACCTGTTTTCAATAATATTGCATTATATATAGAATAATTAATTATTATTCAAATTTATTTTTAATTATATATTACATAAATTTATTATATATAATACTATATAATAATATATATTTTTATTTAATTTTTAATGAAAAATTATTAATTTTTTAATTTATATTTCATACTTGATATTAAATATGGTTGTATTATTAAATATAATTTATCTATAGAATTAGGATATATATATAAAGAATATTTAATATTATTTTTATTAATAATTTTATGTATAGATATATTTAAATTATATTTATTATATAAAATATTTTTTAATTTTATATGTTCTTCATAATTAAAATTATCAGTTATTATTTTTAAACCTTTATTAATTTTAATACCATTATTCATAATTAATATAGCTAATGTTAAAGGAGTAAAATAATATTCAATATCATAAGGTAATATTTTAATATTATTTTTATATCAATTATTATAAATTCAATTTAATTTAATATAAGATCAAGTATTAAATTTAATAAATTTTTTTATTTTTCCTTTTGATACTAATTTATTTTTTATTATAGGTAAATTATTAGAACATAAACCAAATTGATTAATTAAATTATAATAATATAATAAATATTCTTTATGTATATTTTCTTGATAAAATATAAATCTTGTTTTAATATCCCTTTTTTCACCATAACAATTACCATTACCTAATAATGATCCATATAATATAGATATAAAATCTTTATGTAATGGTGTATATGTTAAATATGATTTTAATTTTTTATTATTTTCATTATTTTTAATTAAATTATTTATTTTTTTGATATATATTATTACATATAAGGCACATAATAAAATACCTCAATGTGACATTTGTCCATATACTAAACAATACTAATTTTAATTTTCGACTGTGCATTAAGCATTTAAATTAAAAATTTATTTTTAATAAATACCCATTAGTGTTCCAGTCTGTAGCGATAATTTATGTTACCGACGATCTTAATTTATTTATTTTTTATAATTTAATTTTTAATCGTTTTCACTAATGTTGCCTATAATAATTATACCATAAATTTTCATATTATAAATTATATAATTATTATAATAATGTTAAAAAACATTATAAATTTATCTCTAATCACCTCCCATAAAAGATTAATGATTACAGTATATAAAAAATAATAATATTATTAATATTCAATATATTATCATTTTTATATAAAAATTGACTATCAATTAAATATTAACAATAATTCAAAAAAATAAAAAAAAAATGATTTAGATATTATAAAAAGTAAATTAAATATTAAATAAGTTTTGAATGTAAATTAATTATTTAAAATAATTAATGTAATTATTATTATAATCATATAAATTTATTGATTATTTTTTTTTTGTAATAATAAATTTTGTATTTGTTGTATCTTGAATTCGACTACTTTTTATATTTATATTTTTAGTTTTATTTTGAATATATTCTATAGAATTAAATATATCAGGTATTTCTTTAATACTATTATATTTATTAATATTAATTTCATTTAAATATTTAATAAATATATTAGGTATAAATATATGACCTAATATAAGAGCTTTTTGTATTGTTTTATAACTACAACAAATATAATTAGCAATACTATTCATATTTTTAAATTTACAAACATATTTATTATTTATATCATATAAATAAACTGTATCTAAATTAAATAAATCTAATTTATTATGATTTTTTTTACTTAAAACTATTTCTTTTAATTTTAATTTAGATTCATCAGATCATTTATTTTTATTATTGATTTGTAATTTTTTTAATAATTCACGTCTTTCATCTATAAAACCAGTTTTAATTTTAGCTATATTTTCTTCACTATGTTTATATCCTAGTAAAGATTCAGCTTCAGTTAAGATATTAAATTTAGGTATTAATAAAGCAATATAAAGAATTTCTTTTTCATATAATTTTTTTTTATATTCAGATTTTATTTTATCAGTTGATAAATCAATATATTCAATAATACCATATATAAAATTATTTAAACCATATTGTTTAACTGATTTTTTAATGAGTTTACTTCCATGAAAATTTAATAAATGATTACAAAATTTTGTATATAATTTATTAATTATAGCTGATCCAATATAATAATTACCAGTTATTTTATTATATATTAAATATATTCCACCTTTATTTTTAACTTCATTAATAATTTTATTACGTATATTTTGATCATGTAAATTATCTCAATAACATTCAACAGATATACCTAATTCATTAAAAATATTTTCAGGTTTAGTTAAATCAGTTTTATTAGTAATATATTTTTTATAATTTTTATTATTAGTTGAATATAATCTTTTTTGAATATTATTAATTAAATTATGTTTTATTAAAGAATTTTTAATTTTTATTGAATTATTGTTAATATCTAATGATTTTGGGCTATTGTTTTTAGTTTTATAACCCATAAAGGCAGTTATAATCATTAATAAAAATATTATAACTCCTATAGTTCATAAAGCTATTCTTGGTTTTCTATATGATCCATAATAAATACCTCTAGCCATATGCAAGTATACAAATATAAAAAAGAATCCTGCTCCATTTGCATGAGCATATCTGATTAATCAACCATAATTAACAGTAGGATGAATTGAAATAAATTCTTATTCTCCTCCAAACCGTACGTGATAGTTTCCCATCATACGGCTTTCTATGAAAATATAAAATAAATAAATTATTTACTTAATCCCTTTAAATAATAAATAATAAATTATAAATAATAAATATAAAATATATATAAATTAAATTATTTATAAATTTTTATATTAGTTTTAATATCTTTTAATGATCTACCAAATTTAGTAAAAACTTTTTTCATAGTTTTTAATTTATATTTATTACCTAATGTTAATGCACAAGAAGCATGAAATAATCATATAATCGTTTTTAATTTATATTTATAATTAGGTATAAATGAATAATAATTTAATATTTTTATAATTTGTAAATTATATCAATTTAATATTTTATTATGTGATAAATTAAATAAATTAGTACGACTTTTCGATATTATTTCTCCTTGTTTATTATTTTTACATATACCTAATATAATTAATTTATTAATTATATTTTTTATAGGTATTTTATAAATATATTTATTATTATTAGTTTTAAATATATCTAAATCAATAAATTGAAAATATTTACTTTGATTTTGATTTATTATTTTAATTTTTGATATATTTTTTAAATTATTTGATAATATGTTTATATCATAATATTCTTTATTAATAAAATTATTAATTTCATTTTTAATTTTTTTACAATTATTATAACTTGTATTTATAAAAATTATTATATTATTTTTATATCTTAAATACATATAATTATTATTTTTATTACAATTTATTAAATTTTTTATATATTTATCTAATAAATTTAATATTATTTCCATAAATATTGATGTATATAATAAATTTAATGGTAAACCATATATTGATTTTATAATAATATTATTATTATTATATTTATAATATTTATAATCAATTAATTGATTAATTAAATTATTAAAAATATTACAATTTATTATTTTATTAATTTCTAATTTAATTTTATTATGAGATATTAAATTTAAATTAATATTTTCATTTTTTATTATTCATATATAATTTAAACCATTATTATTTATATTAGATAATATAGATTTATAAGTACTATTTATTAATAATGGTTCATATATAATTTCTAATATTATTATTATAGCTTGTTGTATAATTAAATCTTCAATATTATTACATTTTAAATTATTATAATTATCTAATTTTAAAGGTTTAAAATTAAATTTATTCATTTTTATTTTATTACATAAATTAATATAATTATTTATATCTATTTTAAAATCTTCAAAAATATCTAAATTTTTGTTTGAAAAATCATTATTATCTATTAATTTAATTTTATTAATAATTAATTTATAACATTCCATTAAAAAATAAGGATTATTTATTATATGATAAATATTAGTATATTTATTATTATTTAATTTAGAATTATTTAATTGATTTTTAATTATAATTTTAAAATTATTAATATTATTTATTTTATTTTCATTATTAAAAGAAATTAAAGATGTATTATTTAATAATTTATCTTTTCCAGGATAATTTATTTATATTTATATTTTCACTGATTTCCTTCCCTTGCAAATTTAAATTAATTAAATTAATTTGCACATTTTTATTATAAAATGTATCAGTACTATGAAATCTCCGAGTCCGCATTAAATAATTATTATTATTATAATTTATATTTTTATTATTATAATTTATATTTTTATTATTATTTAATTCCGCGGTTACTTCCCGAGTTATTAAATTATTGAAGTTTAATGTCCATATTTTCTTAGGTGTTTGCATTAAAAATATAATTATAATTATAATTATATTAATAGGTATAAACCTATCAGAATCAACTTGTGTTCAACTAATAATGCGATAGATATCATTATTAGCATTGCTGATAATTAATATTAATATTAATAAAAATAATATTTTAAATTTAATATGTATTAATTGATTATTATTAATCTCTGTTAATGTAATATCAAATTTCTTAACGTCACCATAAAAATACCCTCTTATTTTATATATATAATTATATATAAAACTTTTCAATTCTGCTAACAATTTATAATAATTATTAGTTATTATAACGTAGAATTTAGAGGTCATTATTATTATATATATATATATATAGAACACTATAATGAACATCCCAGACAAAAGAATGCATTCAATAATTAATGAAACGGCGCACTCTATCATGATATGTTGAACAGATATAAAAGCAAGATCTAAATTAGATGAATAATGCATAGCTAAAAAGATACCAGTAGCTAATTGAATAACTAAACAAGTAGCTAATAAACTACCAAAGTTTCAAAAATAACTTATATTTGATGGTTCAGGTGAATCAACAACATAACTATTTACTAAAGAAATAAAAGGATTAGATTTTCTTATTGTCATATTTTTTATTTTTTTTTTTATTTTTTAAATAATATTTAATTTAATTAATTAATATTATTATTTTTTTATTTTATTCTTACGAATATTTATAATTAATTTTTAATTTAATTACATTATGTTATGATATATAGAATATATCATAGATAAAAATAAATCATAAAATTAAAGTTATGATTTTTGAAATTGTATTGAATTTTATATAACTAATTACTTATAAAAAAAAATGATTAAAAAATAATTTAAAAATTATTTTAAAAAGTTTTATGTATCTCATTATTATAGATTTAAATTTATACGTAAAATTATAGATGAATAAAAAAATAATAATTAATTTATTCTTATGTATTATTAATTAAATTTTTAATATAAGTAAATAATAAAAAAAAATTATAATTTTTAATATATAAATAATTTTTTATATATAAAATAAAAATCCAAGTGTTTAACCTGAAAATAAACAATATAAATTTATATTTATAATATTATATATATAAAATATGTAATATTATATATCATTTTTGTATATTAATATTAAAATGGTATATCATTAAATTAAAATAATGATAAATATTAATAATTCTTCTATATTATTTATATAATAATATATAAAATATATATTAAATATAGTAATTAAAATTTAATATTTAATGTGTATTTTAAAAATATGAATTATTTTTATAGCAATAATTAATGTGAATAAATATTTATTTAAAATGAATAATTTAACATTAAATTATATTAAAACTACTAATAATAATCCAGTAGAAAAAGGATATCATTGAGTTGAATCATGATTATTTTCTACCAACGCTAAACAGATAGGTATACTATATGGTATATTTTCAATTTTTTCAGGTTTAGTAGGATTATCATTAAGTATATTAATGAGAATTGAATTAGCTTCACCTAATCCTCAAATATTAATGCATAATGGACAACTATGGAATGTTCTAGTAACAGCCCACGCTATCTTTATGGTATTCTTCTTAGTTATGCCTATCACAATGGGAGCTTTTGCTAAAATAAATAATAATAATAAAAAATTATTAAAATCTTTTATTTCATTATTTTTATAATTGGCATTATATATAGTAATATATATAATTATTACATTACTATATGCTGAAAAATTAAATAAAAATTATAATAAAAAATTATTAAATAATCAGCAGGTAACCTTATTATTAATTTAATTAATAATATCTAGGAACCTCAGAGACTACATGTAATGTATCCATTAAAAAAAAATATATATATTCCTTGACGAGGATCTAAGATCCTCGAGAGGGCCCACCTCTGGAGGTGGTGGATTCTATTTATTTATAATTTTAAGTAATGGATAAAGATATAGTCCAAATTAAATAAAGAAAATTTAATTGAATTATTTAGTTCCTTTAATGATAGGTACTAGTGATACAGCATTTCCAAGAATTAATAATATAGCTTTCTGATTATTAGTTCCAAGTATGTTATTTGCTGTATTAAGTTGTTTAATAGATGAAGGTCCAGGTACAGGATGAACAGTTAAAAAATGGATAAGCTGTTTAATAATATCATTCGATGCATGAAACACCAGATATAATATATTATATTATATTATATATATATTAAATTACAATGTTCAATTATTGAATATTGTAACAATATTTAATATAATTGGTCAATATGCTAGTATTATATTAAAATATATATTAAATATTTATAATATAATATTTCAGAGACTAGATATGATAAAATATAAATGAATAAATAATAATTATAATTTAAATTTTAAACGTAATTTTAAAATTAATAAACCTAATAGTTATAATATTGAAGAATGAATAGTAGGATTAACTGATGGAAATGGTACATTTAATATAAATTTTGATAATAAAAATAATAAAATTATATTTATATATAAAATATCTTTATTAGATAATAATCGTCAATTATTATATAAATTAAAAAATTATTTTAAAATAGGTAAAATTTATATAGATCAAAATAATAATATGAATCATTATTATATTAAAAATAATAATAAATTATTAAAAATGATTATACCTATATTTGATAAATATCTATTATTAACAAATAAAAGATTTGAATATTTAATATGAAAAAAATGTTTATTAATTAATAATGATATTAATTTAACTCAAAAAGAAAAAATTAATCAAATTTTAAAAATAAAATCATCTATATTACCTAATAATTATATATCAGATGCATGAAATCCAATATTACATTTAATTAATTGATCTGAATTAAATATATCTAAACGTTATAAATTAATATCAAAATTAGATATTATAAATATAATATCTAAATCATGATTAATAGGATTTATTGAAACTAAAGGATCATTTAATATAATAAAAAAATCACATAATAAATTAATACATATATTTAAAATAAATCAAAAAAATGATTATATAATTTTATTAAGTATTAAATTATTATTAAATATTAAATCATCTATAAAATTAAAATCAATATTTTATAATATTGAAACTATAAATAATAAAAATATAAAATATATAATTAATTATTTTAGTTATAATGATAATAAATCTTATTTTATAGGTATAAAAAGTTATGAATTTAGTATTTGAAAAAGATCTTATTTTAAAATTTTAAATACAAAATTAAAGATATATAATTATATATAATTAGGTAAATTATAAAAAATTATTATTTATTTATATTTAAAGAATAGTCCGAACAATATAGTAATATATTGAAATAATACAAATAATAATATAATATATTATATTATTATTATAATTATTAACAAATAATAAAAAGAAAAGTTTTTAAAAATTTTAAGATTTTTCTTTTTTTTTTTATTTTTAGTTATCCACCTTTATCATCAGTACAATCACATAGTGGTAGTTCTGTTGATTTAGCTATATTTTCATTACATTTATCAGGTATGTCATCAATATTAGGATCTATTAATTTAATGGTAACTGTTATTAATATGCGTGCTAATGGTATGGATTATTCAAAATTACCATTATTTGTATGAAGTGTTATAATAACAGCTGTATTAATATTATTAGCATTACCTGTATTAGCTGCTAAATTCCCGGTATTATATAAAACTGGCAGCTTAAAATCTTGCTATATGCTGGAAACTCTTACAATATTTTTATTAATATTAAGACAATCAGCAGGTAACTTAATCACTTTACAAGGGTTAAGGAACCTCAGAGATTATACGCAAGAGTTAACTTTAAATTTAATAATAAACTTCATAAAAGAAGATATTAAATTGTATAAAAGAATAACAAGATTTATTAATTATTTTAACATATTAATTAATAAATTATATTCAATAGATGAGAAAAAAATCAAATTAATAAGATCTTCATTTAAAAAAGGAGAATTAGTTAAAATACCTAAATATTATAATTTAGATTTATTTAAAAATCAACAATTAGGATATTATTTAGCTGGTTTAATAGAAGGAGATGGTTCAATAAATGTACCAACTACTTTAAAATCTAAAGCAGGTAAAAATAATTATCCATCAATCCAAATAGTATTTAATAAAAAAGATGCTCCATTAGGATTTGAAATAATAAAACAATTAGGTATTATAGGAAGTATGAGTAAAAAAAAGAATGTTAATGCCTATGTTTTAACAATTAATGATTATTTTAGTTTATTACAATTATTATATTTAATTAATGGTAAATTTAGAACATCTAAAATCGATAGATTAAATATATTAATTGATTGATATAATGAAAATGGTCATTATTTATTGGATGATAAAATTGAAAAATATCCATTAGATAAATCACCATTATCAACTAATTCATGATTAAGTGGTTTAATTGATAGTGATGGTAATTTTTATATAAGACATAGTCAATCTAAAAAAGGAATATTAACTAGTAAAGCTCAATTTAGATTGTCTCAATCTAAATCAGATAAATGATCTAATTCTAAATTATCATTTATGCAAGATATAGCTAATTTAATACATTCAAATGTAGAATATTCTTTTAGAAAAGATAAAGGTGAATCTTATTTAGTAAGAACACATACATATTTAAGTAATATAAAACTTATCGAATATTTAGATAAATATCCTTTATTTAGTAGTAAATATTTAGATTATTTAAATTATAAAGAAATTGTTCCTTTATTTTATCCTAGATTAAAACATACTCCTGAAAATATTAAATTAATACTTCATAATAAATCTCAAATGAATGATTCAAGAACTGAATTTGATTGAACTCATCTTAAAAACTTTTATATAATAAGTTAATAAGATTTAATCCCTCCATATATGAAAATATATGAGTATTTACCTTTAATATAATATAAATTATATTTTTGAAAATATTTTATTAAGATAAATATTTATATTAATAATCTATTTATGACTCCATGAGTAGTAAATCAAGATACATAAAAAAAAAGGGTTTAACAATGTTACTATTTGATAGAAACTTTAATACATCATTCTTTGTTGTAGCTGGTGGTGGTGACCCAATATTATATGAACATATCTTCTATAAACCCATATACTATAATTTATATATTTATATATTACAAATAATTTATGTTAATATAATAATATTAGTTAGTTTAAATAATAATTTAATATTTTTATCCAAATTAATTAAAAATAATTTAAATATTTTTAAAATTAAATATTTTAATATAAATATTTATAATAATATAATATTTATGAATTCTAATTACAATTTTAAAAAATTTTATGATGAATATAAAAAAAATTATCCAAATAATAAATTACCAGATAAACAATTTTTAGAATGATTTATTGGTTTTTTTGAAGGAAATGGTTCATTTATTAAATTTAAAAATGGTAGATTATCTTTAATAATAATTCAAAAAGAATTAGATATTTTAAATATAATTAAAGAACATTTAAAATTAGGTAATATTAATTTTATATCTATTAAAAATAAAATTTATAAATATGAAATTCATCAAAAAAATGATATATATTTATTATCATTATTATTTAATGGTAATTTATCATTACCGATTAAATTAATTAAATTTCAAGAATTTTTAGCTATATTAAATTTAAAATTAATTAAAAATAATAAATCAATTATTATATTTATTAATAAATGTAAATGACCTTCAATTAATTCTGCTTGATTAAGTGGATTTACTGATGCTGAAGGGTTTTTTACAGTATCTATATTAGATAAAAATGAATCTGATAAAATTTATAAAATAAAATATATATTAAATCAAAAATATGAAATAAATAAATTAATTTTAAATAGAATTAATGAAGAATTATCTTCATATCAATCTATATCTAATAATAAATTAGTAGGTGAAATAGTTTCTCATAGTGAAGTTAATTCTTATGAATTAAAAATTAATGGATTAAAAAATTGTTTAATTATTTTAAATTATTTTGATAAATATTCTTTATTAAGTAAAAAGAAAAATAGTTATATTATATTTAAAGATATATTAAAAAGAATAAATAATTTAGAACATTTAAATATGGATAAAAGAAAAATATTAAAAGAATTAGCTAAAACAATGAATAATTAATAATTAATATTTAATATATAAATAATATAATAAATTATAAAAAGAATTGGAAGATAGGATAAGGTATAACGCAAGTTATTTGAAATTAAATAAAACATATGTTCAATTATATTAATTTTTTTTTTAAGATTTTATTTAATGAAATTTAGTTTATCTAAATTACCTTAATTCTAGTTAATATAAAATAATATTTAATTAATTAATACTTAATTATTAATTTTTATTAATCTATATAATTTATATAAAAAATTATGATTAATATTAAATATTTATAAAAATTTATATTAGCAACATTGATGGTACGGTCAAACATTTCTCAAATAGAGACCGTCGGTTAATTAAGTGACTGCTACAGACTGCTTCATCGATGGGTGATTTAATTTTAATTAATTGAATTGCTTAATGTACAGTCGACACTTAGGTTTATATATATATATGATAAATATATAAATTTCATCTATTAAATAATATATTTTAATAGATGGGGATTAATTATGAGAGTGAAGAAATGTAATTAATTTTTAAGTTTTATGGATTCTTTGGTCTTAGATGGCCTATTTGATACATAAGTATCAATTGTATTTCGCTATATGCTGGAAATTTGATTATATTAAAAAAAAATATAATAAAAATATTAATTACTAAAATTATAAGTCAAATTAAAATAAAAATTGCCAATTTAGTAAAAATATTAATATTTAAAAATAATCAGCAGATAACAAACGATAGATTTAATAAAATTTTTAATAATAATAAACGTAATAAATCTTATTTAGTAGGAATCTCAGAGACTATACGCGAAAATTCAAATTTAAATAATAAAAATAATCAAAAATTTAATCAATGATTAGCTGGATTTATAGATGGTAATGGATATTTAGAAGTATCTAAAACTGGATATACATCTTGTGAAATTATTGTACCCTTAGCAAATGAAAAAGCTTTAAATCAAATTAAAAATAAATTTGGTGGTAATATTAAACTTAGATCAGGAATAAATGCAATTAGATATAGATTACATAATAAAAAAAATATGATTAATTTAATTAATAATATTAATGGTAATATTAGAAATAGTAAAAGATTATCTCAATTACATAAAGTATCTTCTATTTTAAATATACCTATTATTATGCCTAATAATTTAACTATAAATAATTCTTGATTTATGGGTTTTTTTGATGCTAAAGGATCAATTGAATATTCATTTAAAAATGGACATCCTCAATTAATTATAAGTGTAATTAATAAAAAATTAGAAGATGTTAAAATGTTTAGAGATACATTTGGAGGTGAAATATATTATGATAAAGCTCTAAATGGTTATTATAAATGAAATATTCAAAATAAAAATGATATATTAAATTTTATTAATAATTATGTTAAATTTAATAATTCTAAAACAATTAAATTTAATAGATTAATGTTATGTCATACATTTTATAAATTATATACATTACAAGCTTATAATACTACATCCATATTATATAAAGCATGAATTAAATTTGATGAAAAATGACATAATAAATAATTATTTAAATGAATAAGATATAGTCCATATTATTATTAATATATATTATAATAATGCATCCTGAAGTATATATTTTAATTGTACCTGTATTTGGTATGGTAAGTCAAATAGTTCAAGTATATTCTAAAAAACCTATATTTGGTAAAATAGGTATGATCAATAAATAAGGTCCAATATATTATTATATTTTAATATATATGTATTTCACTATATGCTGAAAATAAAAATAATTAAATTATATATTAATTAATTATTTAATTATAATCAGCAAGTAATTTTATTTAAATAAATTATTTAAAATTTAAATAAAAACTTCAGAGACTATATGTGAAAATATTAATAATTAATATTTAATTAATATTTTAATTATTAATATAAGAGATAGTCCTAAATTATACTCATAATTTAATTATAAAGCTATGCTATGGCAAGTATAGGTTTTTTAGGATTCTGTGTTTGAAGTCAAATGATGGCTTTCCAATTTAGTAATAAATTGGTAATAAACGTTACTATATGCTGAAATAACTAATTATATAAATAAAAAAAAATTATTAATATATATTATTAATATATAATGATAATTTAAATATTTATAAATATAAAGTTCAATTAGCAGGAAATTAAATATTTTTATTTATATTTATTAAAAATAAAAAGTTCCTCAGAGACTAAATGTAACGATACTTATGATTTATTTAAACATTATTCTAATAACAAAAATTTTTCTTCGAATTTTTTTAGATTTTATTTAATTTATAAATTTAATAAAAAAAATAATATATAGTAAAATATAATTAATCAATTAAATTATAAAA
Organism: Entelexis paramagnoliae; assembly: GCA_030762955.1. Lineage (NCBI taxonomy): Eukaryota > Fungi > Ascomycota > Dipodascomycetes > Dipodascales > Trichomonascaceae > Entelexis > Entelexis paramagnoliae. Next base: position 55,115 of record JAUNZF010000004.1, read on the forward strand.
TATTGATGATAATGATAAATCATAAGTATAAGATATAGTCCAAAATAATTAATTTATAATAATAAATTAATATGCATCATATGTTTACAGTAGGTTTAGATGCTGATTCTAGAGCTTATTTTTCTGGAGCAACATTAATTATTGCAATACCTACTGGATCTAAAATATTCAGTTGGTTAGCCACTCTATATGGTGGTACACTAAGATGAGCAACTCCATTATTATATGCAATAGGATTCATAGTATTATTTACTATGGGAGGTGTTACAGGTGTTGTATTAGCTAACAGTTCAATTGATATTGTTTTCCACGATACTGAAAAATAAAATAGTAAAATATAAATAATATCAATAATTTAATGTTTTTTTATATCTTTTTAAATAAATTTTAAAATTTAAAATAAATATGTGTCGTGGTATTATATCACTATAATAATTTAAAATTAAAAATTATTGGTAATAATATTTATTATTATTGCTAACGGTAAATATTTATAATAATTAATACCGTGGAAACTTTATTTAATATTTATTATTAATTATATATCTAGTCCGTCTAAAGACGGATCCTCAAGAGGATCTTCGAGGAATTAAATAAAGAATCTGTAGAGACTAAACGTGATAATAATTTGATTATTAATAATATAAAAATTAATTAATTAAATTATAAAATATAGTCCATATATAGTTTAAGTATTATTAAAATAATACATTTATATAGACATACTATGTAGTAGCTCAATTAATACATTATTATTTAATATAAATAAATAATAATTAATAAAATGGGCTTAAATATAATATTATAATATTTAAAACTTTATTTATTATATTTTAATATTGGCTATATGCTGAAAATAATATATATTTTTATATACCCTTTGATTTTATTATATTTTTATATTTTCAATAAGGAATAATTATATTAAAATAAACTATTTATTTACTATATATAATATTATATAAATATAATATATTTAGTAACAATAATAAATATGTTACATATATAATCAGCTGATAATTATATTTTATTTATAAAAATAAATAAAATTAAATATTTCAGAGACTAAATGCCAATTATTATAATTAAATTATTAAATATAATTATTAATTATAAATTATTAATTATTAATTATTTATTATAATAAAGATATAGTCCCTTTTTTATATTAATTTTTTTTTTAGAAATTTAATATATAAAATGCATTTCCACTATGTATTAAGTTTAGGTGTTGTATTTGGAGTATTTGGAGCTTATTATTTCTGAAGTCCAAAAATATTTGGATTATATTATAATGAAAAATTAAGTCAAATCCAATTCTGAATATTATTTATTGGTGCTAATTTAACTTTCTTCCCGCAACATTTCTTAGGATTACAAGGATTACCTCGTAGATATCCTAATTATCCAGATGCTTATTATGGATGAAATTTAGTATCATCATTTGGATCATTAATTTCAACTATATCTGTAGTATTATTCTTCTATATTATTTATGATCAATTTATAAATGGTGTAGCAAATAAATATAATAATACAGCAGTTGTTAATATGATTGATCCTGATTTTACTGAATCTAATTTAATATTCTCAAACTATAATTCTAATAGAACAGCTAGTTTAGAATGAGCATCTGAAAATCCAGCTCCATTACATACATATAATACACCAGTATTACAATCTTAATTTATTAATATACTTAATATATTATTTTATATCTAATTTTACTTCATCATACATCTCTCATACATTTTTAATATATTAATAATATATTAAAAATTATAAAAAAAAAAATAAATTTATGTTATTAATAGGTATATTATCATTAATATTAATAAGTTCAAATAATAAATTTTCAACGAAAGAGTATAAAAATATTATTCATATTAGCATATTAATTATGTTATATATGATAATTATATTAAATAATAGTGTATCATTAATATTAATTAATAATGGTATATTAATATTTAATAATATATTTTTATTAACATCATATAATATAATAATTAAAAATTTAATAATATTATTAACTATTATATATTTTATAGTATTATATAATTATAGTAATTATTATAATAAAACAAGATATATTAAAGAATATGTAATATTAATATTATTTAATGTATTATCTATATGTTTATTTATTGATTCTATTAATAGTTTAATTATATTTATAACTATAGAATTACAAAGTTATTCATTATATTTAATAACTGCTACATATTATAAAAATGAAAAATCAGTAGCTATTTATAGTTCTAAAAATGGTTTAATTTATTTTTTATTAGGTAGTTTAGCTTCTATTTTAATTTTATTTGGTTTAACTATAATATATACAGATACAGGTTTAATTAATTTAATAGATATTAATTATTATTTAAATTCTTTAAATACATCTAATAATATTAATATTATTATTGGATTTATTTTAATATTTATTGGTTTATTTTTTAAAATAGGTTTAGCTCCATTACATAATTGATTAATTAATATTTATACTAATGTACCTACAGTAGTTACATTATGAATAAGTATATTACCTAAAATAAGTATATTAACATTTATATTAACATTAAATAATTTATTTAATAATTTATTTATTGATTATAATTTTAATATATTTATTCAAATATTTATTATTTTATCTATGATTTTCGGTAGTTTAAATGGTTTAGTTCAATTTAATATTAAACGTATTTTAGCTTATAGTGGTTTAGTTAATAGTGGTTATATATTATTAGCTATATGAAGTAATAATCAATACTCTATATTTACTTATTTATTTTATATTATACAATATAGTTTAACTCATTTTGTTATTTTTATGGCATTAATATTTATTATTATGTATTATAATAATTGATTATTATTTAATCGTACTACTAATAATAATTCACAAATTAAATATCCATCACCATTAGCTAATTTATATTTAATAGATATTATTAATTTATTAAATTATAATAAATCATTATCTATTATATTTATTATTTGTTTAACATCATTTATGGGATTACCTCCTTTATTAGGTTTTTATGGTAAATATTATATATTAATAACTAGTTTATTAAGTGGTTATTGATTTACAAGTATTTTATTAATTATTGTTAGTTTTATAACTGCTTATTATTATGGTTATATAATTAAAATGATTTTTTCAAATAATCATTATATTAATTTAAATAAATATGAAAATAATAATATTTATAAATTTGAATTAATTAATGGGAATAATTCAAGTTATGTATATTCATATGTAATTAGTTTATTAAGTATAATAATATTATTTCCATTATTATATTTAGATATTTATCAAAATGGTATAATTATTATTAATTATTTTAATATAATTTAATGATATATATAAATAATAGTTATTTAATTTTTGCTTGATTAATACCAGTTATAAGTTTATTATTATTTGGTATTAATAAATATTTTAGTATAAAAAATATATATAATCAAAAAATATCACCTTTTGAATGTGGTTTATCTAGTTTTAATCAAACTAGATCATCTTATAATGTTGCTTTTATTTTAATTGCTATATTATTTTTACCTTTTGATTTAGAAATAAGTAGTTTATTACCTTATAGTTTAGTATTATATTTAACTAATTCATATGGTTTAATGATAATAATAATATTCACTATATTATTAATATTTGGTTTTGCTTATGAATTTAATACTAATGCTTTATCAATTAAAAAAAATCATATAAAAATTTTAAATAAATCATCTACATTACGTTCATTAAAAATTAATCATTTTATTAATAATAATAATACAAAAAAATAATTAATACTTATTATTATTATTATTTAATATAATTTTTATATTTTATTTATTTTTACTTTTTTATTTTATTTTATTATATTAGTATAATATACATTAAAATTAATGATAATGTTCATGGTGATAAGATTGATTGCAAATCGATTGATATGAGTTCAATTCTCATCGTTATCTATATATCATTTATATATCCTAATAGTTTAATGGTAAAACAAGGTTCTTCTAAAGCCTCAATTGAAGTTCGAATCTTCATTAGGATGTCTATATTTAATATTTTACTACATATTAATAATATTATTATAACAATAGAATTTTTTATTCATTTTATTAGATATATATATAATAATATTTATGATAATATCTTATATAAGAATAAATTGATTATTATTTTTTTTATTCATCTATAATTTTAAGCATAAAATTAAATCTATAATAATAAGATACATAAAAGTTTTTTAAAAAAATTATTTTTTTTATTAATTTTTTATTAATCTATAATTTTACGTATAAATTTAAATCTATAATAATGCTCCCCTGGGGATCTTAAGATCCCCAGGGAGGCCTCCCCTTATTCAAAGAAGAAGGGGGAGGCTCGATACATAAAAGTTTTTTTTAATTTTTTTTTTATATTATCGATTATGTATTATGTATAATGTAAATAAATGATATAAGTAAAGAAGTATAGAGTTAATTTATTATTAAAGATGAATAAGAATAATAAGGAAAAAAAGAGAGAGATATGATTATAAGTTATATTATATTTATTATAGCATTAATAGGTTTTATATTTAATAGAAGGAATATAATTATATTATTTATTGCTATTGAAATTATGTTAGTAGGTTGTACTTTAAATATTATATTAAGTAGTGCTAATTATGATGATTCAATAGGTTTAATATGAACTATTGTTATTTTAATTATTGCTGGTGCTGAATCAGCTATTGGTTTAAGTATATTAGTACTTTATTATAGAATAAAAGGTAATATTAATTTAGATGAAGAATAATTTTATATGGTTTTAACATTATTATTATTACCTTTAATAGGTTCTTTAATTTCTGGTTTATTTGGTAGATTAATTGGTTATAATAGTAGTAAATATATAGCTACATTTTGTATATTTATATCATTAATTATAACTATTAATTTATTTTATAATATTATGGTTAATAATATTATATATCATATTAATTTAGGTCAATGAATTAATATAGATAATATTAATATTGAATGATCATTTATTATTGATGAATTAAGTGTATCTTTATTATTACCTATATGTTTAATATCTAGTTTAGTTCATTTATATGCTATTAATTATATGTCACATGATCCATATCAACAAAGATTTTTTAGTATATTATCATTATTTACTGGTTTTATGATTATATTAGTTACTGGATCTAATTATTTAATTTTATTTTTAGGTTGAGAATTAATAGCTGTATCCTCTTATTTATTAATTAGTCATTGATATACTGTTATTAATGCTATTAAAAGTGGTATAAGTTCATTATTAGTTAATAAAGTTGGTGATACATTATTAACTATCGGTTTATTATTAATAACTATTACTTTCGGTTCATTAAATTTTAGTACTATTTTTAGTTTAAGTCATTATATTAATACTGATATTATTAGTTTAATTATGTTATGTTTATTAATTGGTGCTATAGGTAAAAGTGCTCAATTAGGTTTACATATTTGATTATTATATAGTATGGCTGGTCCTACTCCGGTTAGTGCTTTATTACATGCTGCTTGTTTAGTTTGTGCTGGTATTTATTTATTATTAAGAAGTTGTTATTTATTAGAATATTCTCCTATAATATTATTATTAATATTATGAATAGGTGGTTTAACTACTTTAATTAGTGGTATAATAGCTATAGTATCTAATGATTTAAAAAAAATTATCGCTTTATCAACTATGAGTCAATTAGGTTTAATGATTTTAGCTATCGGTTTATCTAATTATAATGCTAGTATTTATCATTTATTTACTCATGCTATGTTTAAAGCATTATTATTTATGTCAGCTGGTTCAATAATACATTCAATAGCTACTCAATCACAAGATATTAGAACTTTCGGTGGTTTATTAAATTATACACCTATAACATATATATGTATGTTAATCGGTTCATTATCTTTAATGGCTATACCTGGTTTAAGTGGTTTTTATTCTAAAGATATTATTATTGAATCTAATTATGGTATTTATTCATTATCTGGTTACATTATATATTGATTTGCTTTAATATCAGCAACATTAACAACAATATATAGTTTTAGATTAATTTATTTAGTATTTTTTAATATACCTAATAATAATAAATATTCATTTTATATAGTTAATGAAAAAGATTTATTTTTAATATTACCTATGATTATATTAGCTATATTATCAATATTTATAGGTTATTGAACTAGAGATATATATTTAGGTTTAGGATCACCATTTAATAGTTTATTTACTCATCCTAATAATTTATCAATAATTGAAACTGAATTTAATTTACCATTATATATTAAATTATTACCATTATTTTTAACATTATTTTTTATTTGTTTCATATTATTTATTTATGAATTTAATTATAAATTATTACCATCATTTACAAATGATTTATTTAGAAAATATTATATATATACAAATAGTAAATTTATGTTAGATAATATATTTAATAATAATATTTTAAGAACATTCTTATATTTTGGTTATTATTTAAATTTATTCTTAGATAAAGGTATATTATATATATGTGGTCCTACAGGTTCATACAGATTTTTCAATATATTAAGTTATAAATCAGTTGTATTATCATCAAATAATTATATACTATTTAATAAAACTAATAATAATAATTCAATAATTTATCAATATAATGATAAAAATGAAATTAAACATTATAATTTTTATTTATATTTCTTATTATTAATTATTATATTATTTATTTTAATATCATCTACATCAATAATTACATTTAATATATCTACATTAGTTATATTATTCTTAATATTCACTATAAGTTTACCATTTATAGTTTAATATTCCACCCCCTTCGGTGGTGGGCCCTCTCGAGGATCTTAGATCCTCGTCGAGGAATATAATATATATATATTATTTTTAATTTAATTTTACATTTCCTATATCTTTTATTTTTTTATAATTATTATTAAAATAAAATTATACTTAATATAAGTAATAATATAAATATATTAAAATTTATATCAGATAATAATAACTTAAAATTGATTAATCAATAAAGTTAAATATATACTTATTTACAATAATTGTAAAATTAAATTAAATTATTGATAAATAAAAATAAAATTATTAATTAAATTTAATAATAAAAAAATAAAAAAAAGAAAAAAATGATATCAAAAAATGTTAATTATAATATAAATAAATATCAAGCTCATCCTTTTCATTTAGTTAAACCTTCACCATGACCTATATATGTATCATTTGCATCATTTGGATTTTTATTTAATTTAACAATGACAATGCATAATGTTAATAATCATGTGTGATTAGTATTTTTAAATGTATTTACATTAATTTATGCTGGTTTATTATGAGCTAGAGATATTATTAGTGAAGCTACTTATTTAGGTGAACATACAAGTAAAGTAAGTGATGGTTTAAATACAGGATTTATAATATTTTTAATAACTGAATTAATGTGATTTGTTGGTGTTTTCTGAGCTTATTTTCATTCAGCTTTATCACCTACTGTTGAATTAGGTGAAATGTGACCACCTATAGGTATTATACCAATACAAGCAACTGATTTACCATTATTAAATACTTTAATTTTATTAGCTAGTGGTGCTACTATAACATATAGTCATCATGGTTTAATAGCTAGAAATTGAAATGCTAGTGTTTATGGTTTATTATTTACTATAATATTAGGTTTATTATTTATTATATGTCAATACATTGAATATAAATATTGTTCATATACTATGAGTGATAGTGTTTATGGTTCTGTTTTCTTTATTGTTACTGGTTTACATGGTATACATTTAATAACAGGTACATTTGTATTAATCTTAAGTTTCTACAGATTATATAATATGCAAATGACTAATACTCATCATACTGGTTATGCTACAGCTATATTATTATGACACTTCCTAGATGTTATGTGATTATTCGTTTATATAATCTGTTATTATTGAGGTGTTTAATTTAATAATATATACAATTTAATTATATTAAAATTTAATTTAATTTTACATTTTATCTCTCTTCTTATTTACCCTTATTTTAATAATTTATTAATATAAATTTTAATTATAAAAGTATATATATATATATTATATATATTAAGTAATATTGATATATATAAATATATATATATTATAATATATTAATATATAAATAAATAAATAAATAAATAATTAAAAAAATAAATAAAATAAAAAATAAATAACATGTCTGTGTAGTTTAATAGGTCAAAACATTATGCTGTTAACATAAGTAAAAAGGTTCGAATCCTTTCATGGACTAAATAAATAATAAAAAAAAATCATAATATATTTATATATATTATATTTATATATATATGTATATTATATTATTTCATTAAATATATATATTTATATTTATATTTAGATATATTTAGATATATTTATTTATATATATATTTATAATGAGAATAAAAAAGATAGAGATAAGAAATGATTATATTAAGTCAAATATTAAATTGATTCAATAATAATTTAATAATAATAATATGTTTATTATTAATAATAATGAGTTTAATAGTATTAACTAGAATAAATCCGATGATAAGTTTATTTAATTTAATATTATTTTATATTTTATTAGGTTTATTATTATATAAATTAAATTTAAATGTATTAGGTTTATTATATATATTAATATATGTAGGTGCTATATCAGTATTATTTATATTTATATTATCATTAATTAATATTAAATATAGTGAATTATATTATAAAAGTTATTCACCTGATACATTTATAATAATATATAGTTTTTTATTATTAACATTATTTATAATTAATAATTATAATATTAATATTGATTATAATTATTTATTAATTAATATTGATAATACATTTAATTATATTAATCACCTTACTGAATTTAAAACTATCGGTGAATTATTATATACTGAATATGCTATATTATTAATTATATTAGGTATTATTTTATTATTAAGTATAATATCAGCTATATTATTAATATTCAGATAAAATTAAAATTAAAATTACATTAATTATTATATATATATATTATATATAATTTAATTATAATAAAAAAAAAATTAAATAATGATTATATATTAATCTAAATAACTTAATAAAAAATATAAATATATATAAAATTATATATATTTTTAAATTCTTATTTTTTTAAATAAAAATTAAAAATTATTTAAAGGAATGAATTTATAAATTCAAAATAATTTTAATATTTTGAATAATTTTAAATCATTATTATATATATATAATATTTATTAATTATATGGAATATTATATATATGTAAATATATAGGTGATTTGTATAAAAATTAAGAGATAAGTATGAAAATTATGTTAATAAATTGAGTACCTTTAATTAGTGAAATAGTTGAAGTATTATTTTATTTGATATGTGTATTATTTACTATAGCTTATTTAACTGTAGCTGAAAGAAAAGGAATGGCTTATATACAACGTAGATTAGGTCCTAATGCTGTAGGATGATATGGTTTATTACAAGCATTTGCAGATGCTGTTAAATTATTAGTTAAAGAAATTATAGTACCTAAAGAATCTAATGGATTTATATTATTAATAAGTCCTATGATTACTTTAATTACAGCTTTATTAGGGTGATTAATTATACCTTTTGGACCATCATTAACATTAGGTGATTTAGAAAATGGTATTTTATTTTCATTAGCTATAGGTAGTTTAGGTGTATTTGGTTCATTATTAGCAGGTTGAGGATCGAATTCTAAATATTCTTTTTTAGGTAGTGTTAGATCAACAGCAGCTTTAATAAGTTATGAATTAGTTTTAACTACTGTTTACATCATTATTTTAATGTTTAGTTCAACTTTAAATTTAACTAGTTTAATTGAAAGTCAAAGAATTATTTGATATTGTATACCTTTATTACCTATTACTTTATTATTCTTTATAAGTACTGTAGCTGAAACTAATAGACCACCTTTTGATTTAGTAGAAGCTGAAAATGAATTAGTAGCTGGTTTCTTTACTGAATATTCAGCAGCACCATTCGTTTTCTTTTTTTTAGCTGAATATGGTAATGTTATTTTAATGTCATCAGCATCCACTATTTTATTTTTTGGTGGTTATTTATACCCTAATTGAAATTCATCAATTTTAACTTATAACCCATCATTACTAAATTCATTATTCGAAGGTTTATTATATGGTTCAGCATTTGCAATTAAATTATGTTTCTTCATGTACTTATTTGTATGAGTTAGAGCATCATTTCCAAGATTTACTTTCGATTACTTAATTAAATTATGTTGAACAATATTCTTACCAATATTATTTGGTTTATTTTTATTTGTACCATCAATACTATATTTATTTAATGCATTAACTATATAATTATAATATCTAATTATATTTCATAAAAATATATATATCAATTTTTTTTTTGATATTATTTTATTCATTTTTTTTTACTTTCATTAATATCCTCAATCATAACTATATATATATATTATTATTATCCTTTATAAAATTAAAATAAATTAAATCATAAAATATAAAAATATATTATCTATAATAATTTATAATTAATTTTTAAAATTAATATTTTTTTTGTTTATTAATTCCTCAAAATATAAATTTATATATATTTAAATAGACTAATTAAATAATTAAAAATATTTTAAATTTACTTAATTAAATATTTTACAAATAATCTTTAATAAAAAATATTAAATAATGCTTAATATTAATAATAATATTTACTTTATATTTATATTTATTTATATATATTTATATTTATATTTATATATATATTAGAATATAAGTAATATAAAAATTAATAATAAAATATGAAATGAATAATAAAATAAATTAAAGATATGATTGAGGATTACAATATTAAATATTGAATTAAAGGTTAAAATTATAATAAATTATAGTTATATAATAATTATAATGATTAATTATATAAGACCTAAATAGGAAACTATATATTATATAAACATAGTGAAATGAAACATCAAAGTAACTATAGGAAAAGAAATTAAGAAAGAATTATTAAAGTAGTGGTGAACGAAATAATAATAGTTTAAGAGTAAAATGTGTAATAATATTTAAAGATAGTCTAACTAAGACTAAAACTAAATACAATATTTAAATAATGAGTACTGTGAAGGAAAGTATGAATCAGTTAATATCGATAGCATAGTCAGAAATAACATAATTAGTTATTTTAGCCTAGTACCTTTTGTATAATGGGTGAACAAGTTTAATATAATAGCAAGATTATAATAAATATAATCATAAAGAAATTGATAAATTAATAAGTTATTATATTAAGACCCGAACGCTTGTGATCTTACCATGATCAAGTATATAATGACTGAACTGGTTAATGTTGCAATATTATCAGATGAATTATGGTATGCGGAGAAAGTTAAATCGAACAAGCCTAGCTGGTTTGCAATGAAACATATTTTCGTATGATCGAAATAAATTGATTTTAAATGGTATAGCACTTAATAAAATGTAAAACCTAATTGTTTACTTTATTTAATCTAAGAATATTTAATAATCTTATATTTCGGTTCAGACTATTAGCGATAAGGTTAATAGTCGAGAGGGAAACAACCCAGAATAAAATTAAAGTTCTTAATATAATAATAATAAGAAATAAGATATTAATTATAATATTCAATTAGTTTGTAGGTTTGATAGTAACTATCTTATTAATAAAAGTGTAACAACTTACTAATTCATAATATACATTATAATTAATATCGAAAATTTATCGGACTTAAATTATTAAACTGATATTTTATATAATTAATTCTATTTAAAATTAATTATGGTAATTGCATAATCAATGAAATAAAATTATTAAAATAACTACAAATTTTAATAATAATTAATAAATATTATTAATTAAATAAATTGATAAAAGAATGTTTACATGAGTAACGAAAATAAAGATTAATCTTTATCATTATCACATAAGGTATAATAAAATACAATATTTAAGTAATAAATGAAAATTAATATTATAATAATAATAATATATAAACTAAAAATGAATTAATTTTAAATATAATATATAATATATATATACTATAATAAAATATAATATATGTAAAAAAATTAATTACGAGAAAAAGGGTTTATAAAAAATTGTAATATATACCGACACAGGTGTGATTGAACTTTTATAAAGTTAAGATGAGTGAGCAAATTATATATAATGAACTCGGCAAAAATATTCATAATTTTGATAATGAATAAAAAGTAAAACAGCACGACTGTCTACTAACAACAAAGCACGTTGCAAAAATGTAAATCATAGTATAACGTGTGAGAACTGCCCCATGTTAAATGCTAAATTTAGATATCTTATGGTATTTAATATAATATTTAATAAATGGCTGTCTTATCTTGAGGACAATAAAGTAGCGAAATTCCTTGTCAAATAATTGTTGACCTGCATGAATGGTTTAACGATGCTGTAACTGTATCATATATAAGCTCAGTGAAATTGGAGTAGTAGTGAAGATACTATTTATTAGTGGTAAGACATGAAGACCCTAGCATCTTAACTATATATTGAAAATTGTAAAATATTATTTTATATTTATCATATTTTTAATAATATATATATTTTAATATTTAGCTTACCATAATCAACACCAAATTTAAATTAATAATTATTATATTTTATTATTATTTAATTTTATTATATTTAATTATTTTTAAATAATTTGGTTATTAATATATATATTTATATATTAATATTTGGGACAGTTACAATATGATAGTTTGACTGGGACGGTAGGATTATAAAAAATAACTAATCTGTCTATTAGATAAAATAATAAATTATGAGATAATATATTATATTTAATATATTAATAATATAATAATATACATTATTAATTAAATTAATAATGTTAAATTATAAGAAAAAAAAAGATATCATTAACTTAGTATAATCACTAAGATATATAAAAAAAGTATATAATTAAGTATAATAATATAATGATATTAAAATAAGGAGACTTACAAGTCGAAATAGTATGTAAGTATAGTATAATGAACAACTATTGATGAAGTTAGTCATAGTGATAACGGGTAAGATACGCTAGGGATAACAGCCTAATATTGTGTGAGAGTTCATATCGTAAACAATGATTGGGACCTCGATATATTAAATTATATACCTAAATAACGATGTCGAGTATAAATTGGGTGAATTGCAAAAAATACTAAAAATTAATAAATTTATAATTTATAATTTATGATAATTTGCAGCGAAGTATTATTCATACTAATTTAAGGATAATAAACGTTCAACGACTAATGATTGAGTAAGTATAACAATAATATCAACACGAGTACCCAAAAATTTAATTAATATTAAATTTATGACATAGTCTGAACAATATAGAAATATATTGGAATAATTAAATATTAAATATATTTAATTTTAACATTATAAATGGTCGGCTCAACCTATCCTACAGAATGCAAAATGTTGTAAGGGTTTGACTGTTCGTCAATTAAAAGGTTACGTGAGCTGGGTTAAAATAATAATTAATAGCCCCTTTAAATATAAATTTAAATGTAAAATTGGTTTAAAACGATAAAAACTAAGTAATCTAATTTATTAACCGAGATTATATGTTAATATCGTGGTAATTAATATATATAAAATAATTCATATATATATATATTAACACTGTAACGACTTAAGATTTTAAGATCTTAGACTAAATTAATATTAATTTAGTAATAATGCCAACATCTTATCAATATATTTATTAATATATTAATATGATGAGATGAAGATATAGTCTAAATAATTATGAAAATAATTGATTATTTGTAAGAACGTTGTAAAACAGTTCGGTTAATATCTGCCACTAATATCTGAAAAAGATAACCTCTCATTTAGTACGAAAGGATTAATGAGACATTATCACTGATGAATTTTTAATTAATTTAAATTAATTAAATAATTTAAATTATCGAAAATTAGTTAAATAATGAAATTTTTAAGAAATACTTATAGCATATCAAGTATGAAATAGTTTATCTTATTCAGTATAAAAACTTATTAGATGAATAAGTTATATTTTCGATTTAGAATTTATTTTTGAATTTATAAAATCGAATTATTTTTATATTTTATTATCTCTTATTTTATTATTAATTTTTTTATATTTATATTTATTTATTATAGCTGATTTAGCTTAATTGGTAAAGCAATCGTTTTGTAATCGATAGTTAGTGATTCAAGTTCACTATTCAGCAATTTTAATATATGAACATATGACTGAGTGGTTTAAGGTGGAACACTTGAGTTGTTTTATTCCATATTAGGAATCACAAGTTCGAATCTTGTTATGTTCGATTATTTTAATAATCATACATTAATAATTAAATATTTAAATAAGAAAGTCATTAATTAATATATTATATAATTAATACAGTAAATAATAATTAATTCATTTTATAATGAATAAATAAATAATTTGAAATATTAAAATATTATTCTTATATAAAAAATATATTAAAATATTATATTTATATATATAATAGGTAAATTAAATAATTAAATAATGCTTAATTAAATATTTATTTTTAATGTATGGTTAATGATTGTGGTGAAATTGGTTAAACACATTAAATTTAGGTTTTAATTTTTATGGGTTCAAGTCCCATCAATCATATATTAGCACTCATAGTTTAATGGTAAAACATTAATCTACGGAATTAAAAATATAAGTTCAACTCTTATTGAGTGTGATATTAAATTAATTATATTATTTAATTATATAAATTATAAGAGTATAGTATAACGGTTATTATTTGCGACTTCAAATCGTGAGATAAGGGTTCAATTCCTTTTGCTCTTGTTAAAATTATTAAAAATTATTAAAAATAAAATATATGATCTTATAGTTAAATGGTTAGAACATTAGATCTTCATTCTAGGAATGTAGGTTCGATTCCTACTAAGATTATTTTTATGCAATATAGTGTAATTAGTTAACATATAAGATTCATGATCTTATGCTACAAGTTCAAATCTTGTTATTGCAATTATTATTATCCATATATCTATATATAAGAATGATAGCTTAATGGTAAAGCCAACCACTCATAATGGTTTGATCAGAGTTCAATTCTCTGTCATTCTAAATTCTATAAAATTAGATATATAGAATATTGAATCTATCAACATATACAGAGAATATAAACCAGATATTCAAAATATCTCGTTCAATTTTATGTCATTCTATACATATAAAATATTCAATATATTTAATTAAAAAAAAAAATAATTATTTTTTTTATGTTATTAGATTTATTATTTTATATTAAGGCTAATATAAATATAAGTATAATATATATATAAATCAATCTGGTGAAATTGGTAGACACGTTATAGTTAAGTTATAATGCTTTTATGCATGAAGGTTCAAATCCTTCGATTGATATATTTATATTTGAATGATTATATAGATTGTAGACTAATTAGGCAAGTCAGTTTAAATTTGAGTTAAAATGATGTAAGTTCGAACCTTACCAATCTAAACTTAAATTAAAATGAAATAATTATCATTTTCCTTAAAAAATGAATATTAACCTTATATATATAATCTTTCTTAATTATAAAGAGTATATAGTTTAATGGTTAAAACGTCTACCTTTTAAGTAGATTATATGAGTTCGAATCTCATTATACTTATTTTTTTTATTATAATTATAATCAGACATGTTAGAATCGAACTAACTATCTCTGAATCCCAATTTCAGCGTCTCACCATTTAACCTATGTCTGTTAAAAATAATTATTTAAAAATATTTTTATATTACTAATATAATAATTTTTATTTACAAACTTAAATTTTTAATTATTATTAATTATTATTAATATAGCCAAGGTATTAGTTTAATGGTTAAAACATCTATTTTACACATAGAAGAGTAATAGTTCAATTCTATTATACCTTATAAAATAAAATTTATTAAATTTTTTAATTAAATAATAAATAATTAATAATAATAATAATAATAATTTTACTTTCATTGTAAATAAATAATATATTACACTTTTAATAAAATTAATATTTTGAATATTTTAAGAGGACTTGTTAAGAAAAATTAATAAAAAATAATTTTATATTATATTAGTCCATATTAAAAACAATAACAATAAATAAATATAAAAAAGATAATATATATATATATCTTTAAAATTTTAAAATTTTAGATTAATAGTGATTAAAATAAAGAAATGTATAAAAAAATAATTATTTTTTTTTTAGTTTTAGTTTTAGATTAATGAATATGATAGGAATTGAACCTATACAGCAATAAATGCTACTAAGACTACAGCTTAGCTAGTAATACCAATATACTAAACATATCCTTTAGTTATTAGTTATTATTTTTATTTTTATATTTATATATAAAAAAAAAGGAATAATATTATACTTATAAAAATTGAATTTATTAATATTTTAATAATAAAATTTTTTATATTGTAAAATAAAATGAATGATTGTTTTTAAGGGTAATTTTAATTAATTAAAATTATTGTTCGTTTAATCAATCTAAGAATTTAGGTAATGATACTGCTTCTATAGTTATAGGCATTTCACTATGAGCTACTCCACAAATTTCACTACATTGACCATAAAATCTACCTTCACGTTGTATAATAGTACTTATTTGTAATAATCTACCAGGTGTAGCATCAACTTTAAAACCTAATGATGGTACTGTAAAACTATGTATTACATCACCACCAGTTACAATAAATCTAATATGAGTATCAACAGGTACTACAACTCTAGTATCAACATCTAATAAACGTAATTGTCCAAATTCTAACATTTCTTCAGGTATTAAATATGAATCAAAACTAATAGTTTCATTACTATCATTTATAAAATCTGAATATTCATATGATCAATATCATTGATATCCTATACATTTAATTGTCATAGCTGGATCAATAACATCATCAGTTAAATATAATAATATAAATGATGGAAATGCTATTAATGATAATACAACTATTGGAAATAATGTTCAAATAAATTCTAATGTTGATCCATGAGTTAAATATTTATAACTTATTTTATTTTTACTAAATGTAACTATTATTTTAGTTGTTAAATATCCAACTAATATAATTATTATTACTATATAAAACATAACTGTATCATGTACTTCTAATATACCTTCAGCTATCGGTGATGCAGAATCTTGTAAATGTTTACCTCATGGTCTAGGCATATCATTACTAATCATAACATCGAAATTTATTAAATTTAATAATATATTTAACATTTCTTTTCTATTTTAATTTCTGTAATTCAAATAATAGAAGATTATTTTTTTATTACCCTAATTTATTTTAATAATTACGCTTAAAAAACGTTTTTTCTTTTTTTTTATAATTTATCAAGATCCCTACCTTCACTTTTCTTATTTTCCTTTTTTTAAGGCTAATTTTATTATTAATTTAGCCTTAAAATCTTAAATTAATTTTTTTTTTAATTTTTTAATTTTTAATTAAATTTTATGATTTGTATATAACTACTCCTCATTATAAAAGATAGGTCGAAGAAATTTAAACTCTGAGTTCCAATCCTTAATAATATTGATAAATCTTTTATTATTATTCATTTTATATATTTATATACTTTTCTATACGACTACATCCTACCATAAAAGGTAGGTCAACGAGATATGAACCTCCTAAGGAAGTTCAAAATCCCTGTTAATATTGATAAATCTCTTATTATTATTCATTTTATATGTTTATATATTTTTCTTTTACGACTACAGAGATTTGAACTCTGACACTCAATTTGGAAGATTGATGGTCTACCATTAACCTATAATCGTTAAATAAATTAAATTTATATTCTACTTATATTAATTATATTAATTAATATAATATATACGGGAAAGGTAAGATTCGAACTTACACAGGGGTTACCAAATTTAATAGCAATAAACATATCTAGCCAATGATTTCTTTCCCTTTATTAAATATATATATTATATATATATATACTTATAATATTATACCCTTAATAAATTAATAAATAATAAAAAAAATTTTTTATTTAAGATTTTAAAATTATATGTTTATATTTAATATATAATAATATGTAAAGTAAATATTAATGTAAAATAAGATTAAAATAAATTAATATATATATGTATAATTAAATTAAATTAAATTAAATTAAATTAAATTAAATATAATATGTATATATTAAAGGTATTAATTATATAT
Organism: Entelexis paramagnoliae; assembly: GCA_030762955.1. NCBI lineage: Eukaryota > Fungi > Ascomycota > Dipodascomycetes > Dipodascales > Trichomonascaceae > Entelexis > Entelexis paramagnoliae. The sequence goes on from JAUNZF010000004.1 coordinate 73,446, forward strand.
TGTAGATGATATAATATAAGATAAATTATTTATTATAGGTTGTGGATATATACCAATTATTAATGTAGGTATTATAATAGCAATAAACATGAATGATTCACGTTTAGTTACATCACCTATATTATGTATATAATAATTAGTTCCACCTGTAATTCTATTAGTTAATTTAAATTGATATGCTGCTGATAATAATATAGCAAATGAACATACTGTAGCTATTATTGGTGATATTTTAAATGCACCTAATGATGCTAAAAATTCTCCTATAAAATTAGCACTTAATGGTGTACCTATATTAGCAAAAGATAATACAATAAAATAAAAACTAAATAATGGCATTATTGATAATAATCCATTATAATATATTAATATACGTGTATGATATCTATCATATAATACTCCACCTACAGCTATAAATAAACCAGGTGATACTAAACCATGAGCTATAGATAATATATATGATCCATCTATACCTATTACATTATTTGAAAATACTCCTAATATACAGACCGCCATGTGACTAATAGAACTATAGGCAATAATAATTTTTAAATCAATTTGAACAATAGTAATTAAACTAATTAAAATAATAGTTAATAAACATATAACATAAACTAAAGGTGTAAATATTAAAGTACCTTCAGATAAGATAGGTAACATTCATCTTAAAATTAAATAGATAGTTAATTTTAATACTAAACTTGCTAATATTATACTACCAGCTAAAGGTGATTCAGAATGAACCACAGGTAATCATATATGTAATGGGAATAAAGGTGATTTAACCATAATAGATATAAATAAACCTAATCATAAAATAATTTGTAAATCTAATGATATAATTAAACCATTATAAACATAATAATTAGTAGATTTTAATAAATATGTAGTTATACAAATAGATAATAACATAAATAAACTACCTAATAATGTATATAATAAAATATAATAAGCGGCTTTTTCTTTATTAATACTACCATAAATACCAATTAAAATAAATAAAGGTATTAAAGTACTTTCAAATAAAATATAATATGATAATAATTCTAATGTTATAAAATTAATTCATAATAATATACCTATTAATAAAATTAATATAATATATAAATTAGATTGATTTGATTTCATATATCATCCTGATAATATACTTATTGGTAAAATAATACCAATTAATAAACAATAATATAATGATATACTATCAAAACCTAATATAATATTAGAACCTAATAAACCATTATTTTCATCAATAATTAAATTATTAATTAATTGTTCTCTATTATTAGGATCATATTTATATCATCAAATTAAAACAATATATAATATCATAATACTTATTATTAATCCATATTTTCTAACTATATCTGAACTAAATTTTTAATATAACTAACTCTATTAGTTATTTTAGATATAATTAATAATAATAAATAATTAATAATAATAAATATAACACCATAATTAATTATATTCATTTTCTTTTTTTTCTTATTCTTTGATTTTATTAATAACAATTAATTATTTCATTATTAAATAAAATAATTATAATTAATATTTTCCAAATATTTCATTGGTTAAATATTTTATATATATATGTGTAATGTAAAATTAAATTTAGATAAGGATATCATTTTTATTATAATGTGTAATTAAACAGCATATAATAACATGAATGAGATCATTAAACAGAATAATCCTGTAGCTTCAACTAAACCGAATCCTAAGATAGCGTATGTGAATAAAGCTGATCTGATACTTGGGTTTCTAGCTGTACCATTAATTAATGCTGCGAAAACGATAGCGATACCGATACCTGCACCTAATAATCCAATAGTAGCTACACCAGCTCCTATATATTTACCTGCTAATACTAATTGCATAATAATTTATATATTTTAATCCTATTTCTATAGTCCTTTTATTTTTAATATTACTTATATTCTTACATCCTACTTACATAAATTCCAAAAAATATTAATTAATTACCTTTAATTAATAATATTTATATATATATATATACTACTTAATAAAATTAAATATATTAACAATAAAAAAAAAATAAAAAAAAAAAAATCAAAGTAATTAATATTAATTAAATGTATGATTCTTTTATATTATATATATGATAGATGTTATCTAAGGATATTATATATATTAAAATATATAATGAAAATTAATTTACTCAAATTAGATTAATTATTATTTTTATTTAAAATTCTAATAATGTTTCTATTTATATGTTTACATATAGGTTTAGTTTTAATAATAAATGATATAAATGATAATAGTTTTTTTTCATTTTTTGGATTATAACATTTGCTAATATTAATAATTATTGATATGTCTTATTATTTTGAATATCTTAGCCTGGTTATTATTTAATTCAAGTAATACTTTGGCATTAATTAAAGTTAAATAATTTTTAGTAAGATTTTAAATTTTTTGTTTTTTTAATAATATTTTAAAGATTTTTTTAAATTCATTAAGAATTAGTTGATTTTTAAAAGTTTTCAGATTTTTATGACACTCTTTATGAACAATTTGTTTATTTGATTCTCTTTGAAGGATGGTATTTTAGCCCTTTCAAGAGTCTTAGGAAGAATATGATCAATTTCCAATAAAATATATTTGATAGACATATTATCGATATCTTCTTCATATCTTTCATTTTTCCCTAATATTTGTTTATTATTCATAGTCTGAAAATTATTAATAATCATCATATCTTTTGATATACTAGATTCATTAATACCCTGATAATCATGGATTAATGGTTTATGACATAAAGTACAATTTCCTTTTTGTTTATGATAAAATAAAACTTGAGCCTTTTACATTAATTTATCGATTAATAGTCTATATTTTATATATTCTTGTGGATATACATAATAGCTATTTTCTCTTAATTTAACTGGTACCTCCATCAATGTTCAACTTACATCTTTATTCATTTTCCTTAAAATAGACATTTCCTAGAAGCCTTTCTTATTATCTTTGATATAAAGATTAACTCACATACCATTTCTAATTTTATGGTTTTTAAATGCATTAAAATATTCTTTTTTAAATTTTAAATTTCTTTCTCAAAAACTTTATCACTCTTAAATTTATATAATTATCTAAACCTCTTCTTAAATTTTCTTGTTTTTCACCTAGAAAATAATTGGATCAACCTCTCATTATAGAACTTAGTTTTAGAATTAAACTTAAACTTCCGACTGAGTTATTTATTTTATTAATTTTAGGCCTAGATGTTAATAATTTTATATTATCTCTAAGTCTTTGAATACTTTTCTTTGAGGGATAGACATATAATCCTGATCAATCAGATAGTCTTCCAGCAATATTCTTTTTTGCCTGTGTTATTCAGTTTACTTTAGTAGCTTTTACTATATGAAAAATTCAGCCCAAATAATTGAATTTTTCACCCATTTTTCATTGGAAAGTACGTGATTTTTCTTGGGAAATTTAAAGACCTCTTTCCTTTAAAAACTGAGTTAATTTTATTTGTATCTCATTTGCAGCTTCTTGGTTATTAGTAATAATTATAAAATCATCAACATATCTTACGACCATACCAGTATTTTTAACTACTAATTTTTCCAGTCTTTTTCTACGGTTTAAACCATCTAAAGTTTCTGTAGACTCTAAATATTTCATCTTCTCTTCAGGAATAAAATAAAGGACCACTACTTGATAATGTATTTCTCAATGTATTATGTACAAATAATTTTAATTCATCTAAAGTTCAATTCATTAACATTGACGATATTATACCACCTTGTGATATTTCTTCACCAGTATTATGTTTTATCTCACTTGTTTTGTGATGAATTTTTGAAGCTTGTAACATATTAATCAAGATATGTTTATATCTAGGAAAATTATTTATTAATCAATCGTGAGATATCTTATCAAAATAACTTTTTATATCAGCATTAATAATGGTTTTCGTGTTAAAGTAATTTGTACTTCTATTTCCACTAGATTTATATTTAGCTGTAAATGTTAGATTTCTAGGTCGATTTTGTCTACCTCTTCTTCTGTAACTTAATCTATTAGCTAAATGTGCTATTGCATGTATAGCTTCTCTTCCAGGTCTAAACCCAAAAGATAAAGTATCACCTAATGGTTCAACAATAGGATTAATTGTTATATATAAAAGCATTTGAATTGCACGATCCCTTATAGTAGAAATACCTAAAGTTCGTATCTTTTCATTTGCTTTCGGAATATCTATATTTAATATCATATCTGATTTAAATTTATTTAATTTATTAAATTCCATTTCATTAAGTAAATAAAATTTTAATTCCATATTAGACTTAATTCTATTTTTAATATAATTATTTACATATAAAATTGGATTTTCATTTATTTCTTTTATTATATTCTTTGATTGATCTAATATATCTTTATCTTTTGCAAATCTAACTTTTAATTTAATTCTTTCTATTTCATTAGTTTTAACAGTTTATCTACCAATTATTTTGATTATTTGAAAATTATCTCTTTTAGATAATCTCATAATTAAATTATAATATTGAATTACTTTTTTAAATACTGCTTTTTTATTATATAAATTTTACATAAATAATTTAATTCATTTTTAATTCATTTTATCATATGATATATATAATATCTTTATTCATATCATATATAATTATCTCATTAAATTATAATTTAATATCTTTTTATTTAAATTTATTATCTTACTCTCTACATTATTAATATATCTGTTAAATTAAAATAAATCATAACTTTCTATTGATCTCTTTAATTTTATAAATATTTTATAAATCATAAATTCTTGTTTTATAAAAAAGATTAAACAAGATTAATTTGAATATATGCCATATCTAAAATATAATTTTATAAATTATAGACTTTTATATATCAATAAATTAAAATTAATTTAATTTTTAATATATCTGTTATTCATATTATTAAATAAATAATGTAATATTTATTAATCCATATAGTAATGATAAAATAAAAATTATATGAGTTGAATATTATTCATTTAGGGGGGGGATAGTAATGATTAAATGGTAAAATGAAATAGGGGTATTATTAATAAATTAAAGTAAATAATAGAATAAAATTAAAATGACTTAATTTAACTTTAACATTATTTACCTTTTTATTAATATAAATGATTGTGATTGACTTCAATTAGATGAATAATAATTTAATTTAAATTAGAATTTAATTTAGTTGATAATAATTTAAAAAAACCATTATTT